>VWZG01001374.1:417390-431629 GCA_013396735.1 Grallaria varia
AGACACACACACACACACACTCTCACACACACACACACTCTCACATACACACACACACACTCACACACACACACACACTCGCAGACACACACACTCGCAGACACACACACTCACACTCACACACACACGGCACTCGGCGCGGTCCCCAAGGCGTCTGTACCCACATGGAGCACCCAAGGTATAAAAAGAAATTTAAGCTTCTGCTCTGAAACCGATCTCCTTTCGCCTGGATCACACTTTTGATCTAATTTGTTTCTCTGTCCAAATGACTTGGCCCAGCCTTCCCCCTGAAAATTCGGTGTACAGTTGACATCAATCATGTCTCAGTCTAGGGAGGGATAAGGATAGAATATCAGAGAGGTGACCATGCATGCCACATGATTCAAATCATCTCAGCATTGATTAATTGGGTTCAATCTGAGTTTCAGAATCATAACAACTGTTGTTCCCCTTCACATAACATCAACAGGGCCTTTAAAGCAGAGTATCCTTTTACTCCAAGGCATGTGATGCATTAAGACCATCATCTTCTATTAAACCTTAAAGGCTGGACGAATTTTAGACAAACTCAATTAGCTCAAGATGGTTCTGCAGTGATTAGACATTGTTGCCCCTTCCCCTTCATCAGGGATTTTTCTACCCCCTCTAGTTTTTAATGTAAAGAACAAACTGTGTTCACATGTGGAAGATGAGTGCCTGCCTTGGGCTTGTCCTGTTGCTGGTCTCACAGTGCAGGCACCCCCTTAAACGAAGGCAAATCCCCTCGAAAACTCCTATAGGAAATATCTCATAAAAGCAGGACTTATTTTCCCCCAGATCTGAAGAAAAACTATTTGGATACCTGGTAGCTGGGACATGAAGTTGTTATCAAGAGGAACAAGGAGCAGATGGTAAACGTGTTTTTGAGTTGGCCAGGAGAAGATGGTACCTCCAGCTCAGAAGAAAGGAGGAGCCAGGCAGGACTCCAAGCCCTTATAAACGAAGTTATCTCTGCCCCTACACCCAGCGAGAAGTTGTGCTCGGGTTAGATAGTTCCTCACCAATTAACTACAGCTAAAACAGGACAGAAACGCTGTCTGGGTGGACAGGGGCTGAGCAGGGTTTGAGATGAAGACTACTTCTGCCATTCAGGTTTCCATATGTTAAGAAAGATGAGCCCTATTTGTGTGTGTTTGATTCTTATCTACCAGCTGGGATCACTCATCTGGGTTGTAACTGAAATAATAATGATTAAAGAAAAGCATGCCTGCCTTGTAATGTTGCAAGTATGGGCCTCCACATCACATATATTCAGCCCCGATTGAGGGATGACCTATCACAAACGCAGCCTTGAGCAATCAGAGGAATATCATCTCTAATTACTGCTTTGCAAGCTGAAACCCTATTAAGTACTTCCCTGTTGTGCCTATTATGACTGGTTCTACACTTAAAACAAAAGCATCCTTTTTTTTTTAATCGTTCCACTTTGCATGGGAGTGAGAGGGCTGTGATTCAGCTCAGGGATTGCTTTCCCTTTTTTTTTCCCCGCTATTTACTTCTGAAGGAAATCTTGGAGGCTCTGATTGCAGGGGCTGAGTGTTGCATGAACGCTCCTTGTAGCAGGAACATTAATTTAAGTTGATTTAAGAACTGCGCTTAAGTCAATCCCCTGATTTAAGGCACAAGTGTTTTCAAGTTAAGAAACTCCCCAGTCGGACTTTTAGGAGAGTTTTGAGACAAGTTCAATTCAAAGCTTTGTCTGCCCTGCTATGAGTATGCCAGAAGTAAAAATGGATCTATAACTTTGCATATAAATGAGTATCTCCTAGAATCAAACACATGATCCTGACTAGGGAGAGCATCGGGGACCACATCACCCTCCGGAGCACCCGACAGACACAGCACTGACCCCACTACATCCTGAGCTGAATGGCTGATTTCTGGATTTCACTGATTTGCAGTGCAGTGGGGAACAAAACAAACCCCAAAGAAATAATCATTAAGTGCACTAATGAAAAGCATAAGTGATGGTGGGAGATGGCAGCAAACACTCCAAAGGGGCATCCAAGTGATGCTCAGCTTTGGGACCAGGATTCTGGAGTAGGGAGTTGTCCCCGTGTTCACAGAAATGAATCAAGCAAATTAATTAAGCAAGTCACTGCACTGACTTCAGCCAGGATACCCAATTGATTTGGTCAAATCACAGAAATGAGTGTCTCAATGCTTATCAGGTCCACGGGTGTTTTATTTGTGTCACTGAGGCAGAACCAGAGTTTTGCTGTCCCTGGCAAAAAAGTCAGTTCCACTTATATCTTTCAGAGGTTCTAAGCCAGGGGAACAAACACAAATACCTGAAGCCACATTTGAAAGAAGGGGAATAAATAAATGAGTGCACAAAGATGAACAACCCCTCAATTTAGGGCCAAGCAACAGGTCAGCCAGAGCAGAAGCTCTTGGTCTCCATCTCTGCGTTTGTACAGGATCTGTGGGACACCCCATGATTGCACCCCCAGGGGAAACCCAGCAGAGATCCCTCCCTGACACCACTCAGAGGCTGCTGCTGACATGAGCACTGCTGGAATCCATAAAACCTCATAAAAAGGGAACTACTGCTAAAATCATACAGCCCCCAGCCATTTCCTATACATCACCCAAAGGCGCAGACACTTGCGTGTTTATTTTCTCGCTAGACAGACCCAGAGTTGCATCCCATTGTGTGCTAAGGGGGTTGAGAAGAGAAGCAGCCTGATTTGAGATCACCTTGGATGGAATTGCCATTTCCCATGTGCATTTAGAGAGGCAGGGCTGGGGCACAGCATTACAGATGTTACAGGGACACTGAATTGTCCCTTACGTGCAGGACAGAGTGCACACAGGATTATACCCACAACCCAGCACTGGCACTGCCTGACCTGTCCACCTGAAAGAGTCTGGAATGGGGTCACAGAGCAGCAGCAGCCCTTTCCTATGGGATTAAATGCCCAGAGAACAATCTGCTCTCCCAGAGGAGAGTCAAGCATCTCCCTCAGCCCTTTGTGCTCCCAGGGGTGAAGGTCTCAGGTGGGTAAATCCCAATACTGAGACTCGCTACGCTGAAAAAAACAAAACCTGTTTTTCTTCTTTTCTTCCCAAAATCAACTTTTAGAGGAAAGATCTCCCAAGTGCTGACTCCACGTGAAGAGGTTCTTCGTCTCCCTGTAACACAAACCATCCCTCTGCGTGGAGTGGATTCCTCGAGAGTTGTTTATTTTCTCCCACTTCTTTTTCCTTCTTTTCGCATCAGCTGCCCCTTCCCTTCCCCCCCTCCAGCTCTTATGCCAAGTCTCAGCTGGGAAACTGGAGATGGATTCATCCCGGAGAGCAGCGCCGTTGTCTCCTAATCCGTGGTGGGAAGGGAGCACAGAGGCACCTGCGCTTCACTTTGGGCCAGTTCTTGGTGCTGACCCCACGTCTCCCCCTGCAATGACACCCATTGTCCTGTCCATCATCTCCAGGGGCTGAGCATATGCCCTGGCAGGGACAGGGGAAGGGCTCGCAGTGGACTCCTCCAGAGCAGCTGAAGGCAAGGAAACGAGAAGGAATGCACTGAATCAGACCTGGATTTGAACTTTTAAGTCTCCCTCTCAACTGAGCATAACTTTTCACTTTGAATTTGACTGATCCAGTAGCTACAAGCTATGGAGAAAAGAGCACGTATGTAAGGATGGATCCATCCCTCTGGACTTTCTGGGAACTCCAAGCTGGTGCTGCCCCAAGTTTCTTCTGCACCTCGATTCGTTTAGCATTCACCAAGTGAACTATTCCAGGAATGTGCAGGGATCAGTCCCCAGAAGAGCAGATTGAGAAGGGGGAGGCTGCACAGCAACGCTGCATTTCCCCCAGCTTTTGAAAGCACATTTCTTTTCCCTGCCTTCCCAGCTTCCCCTGTGTGACCCGAGAAGTTTCCTTAACAAAAATATAGATGTAACCTTATCTAAAGTGAGTGCAGCAAATGTACTATGGATAATGCGTAATTAATAACAGAAAAATAATATTTCCCCTGTTATTAAATCAAGGTCCCCCCTGACCTCTCACCCTCATATAAGTGCCTTTAGTTTTATGATAGCAATGGACAAAGTTATTGTATGTCTGTATGTGCAGGCACATCCTAGCTGGCAAGGGGCTCACCTAACGAGTTAGTTTAGGGATTTTCGGTTTTTTTTTAGTTTTAAGGTAAAAAAAAGAAATGTCTCCAGTAGTTTATACATCGCTTGGCCGATGAATGAACTCAATCAGTGTATGAAACTGATCTGGTTCCACTGAGGAAAGATCCAGCCCCACGGTCTGGCTGTGACCGTATCTATTTACGCGCCCGCGCGCGTGCGTGCGTCGCTTTTGGGCTCCCCAATGCATGTCCAGGCTGAGATGGATGCTTGAGGAATGCATCAATATTTTTACATATTTGCAGCATGCAAAGAGGAAACAAAGGGCTGCCGAATTCCCTGGAAGGGCTCGGCCTTCTTTTCCTTGCAGCACAATAAAACCTTCCCCGCTTACACGGCAGCGTTTCTTCCCCGGCTGCTTTTCTAGTTTTCAAGCCGTGCCCACTGACACAAACAGAGGGTGTGCATGGGGAGAGGTGAACCAGGGAAAAGCAACAAGTTTGGACCCAAAAGCCTATTGAGACATTAAAGAAATGAATAAATTGGAGGCCAGCCTGGTTTTCTCTGCCTCCCCCCTCCTTCCCAACACGCTGACTGTTGGGAATGCTATCGAACTCCAGAGGTCATCGGGCTCGTCTGATCTATGGGCTTCCCTTCTCATTCCTTCTGTTTGATGCGTGGCTCTTCCAAACCCCTTGGGTTAATGGAAGCCACACTGGCTCCTAATCCAGTAGCTTTGAATTCTGCTGTTTGGGTTGCACAGCCACCCTCTGCCAGGGTCAGGGAAGTCCCCTGCGATCATCAGCAGAAGTGATGTGAACCCCAGGGCACACGTTCTCCACCAGTCCCTGCAGGATTACCAGGGAGCAGCGACAGTGTTCCCTCATCCTTCCACGCCCCCTGAGACCTGCTGCTCCCCAGGGACCGGCAGAGACAGAGGGAAGGGAGACACCACCGTGTCCCTGTCATCACACAAAGCCATTTGGATGCAATCCCCCCTCCTGATCCTGAGCTTATTTCATTGCCTAGTTCAAGGCAACTAATTTCAAGGCTCAGCCCAGAGCTGTGCCTCTCCCCCAAATGTTTTTCTCTTTGCCGTGATCTGAGGTGCTAAAAGAAGTGGAAATATTAAATTTCTTCTACGTTTGCATCTTTAAGGAAGTGGAAAATCCTTTGCCTCAAACACACAGACATGAGTCAGCCCCTGGGTCTCAGAATTCATCCACCCAGCCCCTCTGGTTTGAACATATGAACCTGCACGGAGATAAATGTGTTTTTTAAAGGGGTTCGCTGTGCGAGTGCTCCGAGGGAAACGCTCCCATAAAAGCAGGTATCTCCTCTGTCCTCCTGGCTCGCACCCTCCTCCAGCTCTGCCTGCTGAAGCCCTGCAAGGTTTGGGGAGCAGGAGGGCACACGACACTCCCACCTTCCAGATTCCTCCCTCGGTTTTGTTTAATGGCTCAATGGAGCTAAATCCTGCCACGTTCCTCGGGTGGAGCGTCACGCAGCGGGCTGTAAATACTGTGCCCTGCATCTCCCTGGTGCCCCCCCTTCCATCAAAACAGGAGCTGGGGGTGAGTTGCTTTCCAGCTTGAAAACTCCCGGGATGCGGGAGAGGCGACATCCAGCTGCTCACTGATAAAGGCACTTGTGGGCATCCCGTTGGAAGGGGAGCTTTTCCCCAAGGGAAAGGCTGCGGGTGGTGTTTGATACAGGTGTGAGGGGCAGGAGGAATGAAATTTTTCCTCCTTTGCTGCGTTTTTTCCCCGAGGAATGCAGCTATTTTAAAAGGTTAAGGGCTACTGGATGGGAGCCTCCAAACACAGGGAGCAGCCCAGAGGCAAACTGGCTTTGCACCGGTCAGGATGATGCCTGACCTGGAGGGGTTAAAACAGGATCAAGGGGTTGGGATATCTCCCTCTAAATGATGTACCACAGATGATGGAAATGAGTTAACCCCATCACCTTCCCCACTGCTCTGTGTTTAAATCCCTCTTCAGCTGGCTGTGGGATGCACCCACACATGCCCTGCTCCTACCAAAACCTGCAGAGATATTTTATTTAATATATGTATTTATATTAAAGAATACATTATATTTGCAAATAATGTATTTTGCAAAATGTCTTTACTGCTTTAATAACTCCTCGGTGCCCACACAGGGGACATGAACGACTGCAGCTGTGCCGAAAAAGGCACTTTCTGTCTTCCAAGTCACCATCAGGTCTCATAAATCTTAAAAATGTTTCATGGAACACCAAAACAAACCCTGCACACACACAACGAGCTGCTTTCCAAGCACACAAATACTTTCAAGCTCAACAAAATGTTTCATTTCAGTCAGGGCAAGTTCTTTCATCTGGGTTTGGAGCCTCTGTTCAATTATTTCTCTATGGATTCTCCTCTGAAATGAGTTCAAGAATGAACTAAAACAGAGCTTTTCCAATCTGAAAACATCCAATACATTTTGTAAGGAAACTCCCTATTTCAATTTTTTTTTTTTGGAGGGAGTGGGTGTTGTTTGATTTTTTTGTTACACAGTGCTTTGCTATCAGTGTATTTTGTGGGGATAAAAACCGATTCAGCTAAATGGCATTTTCTGATGGAAAAACAATTCTGTTTCATTTCTTCTCTCTGCAGAGCTCAGTCGCTGAGACAGAGCATCCCTCCACCACTCCTAAAAAACCCCTCGCCAAGAGCTATGCACAAAGGTAGCCAGCTCCAGTTTAGAAACAAATCTGCTCTGTTTACTGATAAATATTTATTCAGATATTTACTGAGGAAACATGAAAGGCAAACCCAACATCTGTATTTCTAGTATCGCTCTCCAGGGAATATCCCTGGGTACGCTTGGGCACAGGGAGAAGAGGGTGGCTTCGAGATCACCCCCAAATTTGCTTGTACGAACCATCTTTCCCCCCTTAAAATCAAAAGGAGAATTGTGATTTACTCCGGAGGCCACGGCGTTTCTGTTGGCTGAGCGTTGCAGCCCCGCTCAGCTGCTCTGCAAAACATTATGCTGTTATGGCTCAGAAAAAAAGCAAAAGAATGAATTCCCATCCCTCTGGGGAAAAACTCAGCGTGGGGCTGATGGAGGTGCCTCCTCCTGGGGCAGGGGAGCCCTACCAGGACATCCATCCGGGACCTGCAGCCTTTTCCATTTACAAAAAATGTCCTGTCGTGGCTTCTTTTCCCCCTTGACTTTAGGGGGAGCTTCTTATTTCTGATTTATGGCACTAGCGAGAGCCGAGGGTTGGTCTGCGCTGTGCTGTCCTGCGCTTCTTCCTTTGCTGCTATAACAGGCAGTTCCTGGAAAATAATCCAGCTAAATAGATATTTGCTGCAGCTTTTTCTATCAGCTGGAGCCGTGGCTTTACGTGGGTGGAGGAAATCAGCCACAGCAGCCGAGATCCAACAAATATAATGGTACAAATACACAGAGTATGAGCACGAAAGGACAAAGTGCTCATGAACCCACTGCAGAAACGTTGCCGAGCAAGGAAGTCCCCACAACTGCAAATCTCAAGCCTGCAAAGTTTTATCCCCATGCTTGGATTTAACTTTGCTTTCCCTGCAGTAGAAAATAGCTCCTGGTCTGAGTTCATGTCTAGTCTGAAGGCTCAGACCTGTACCCTGCCAACTCTCAAGAGTCTGAATAGGCAGAAAATTAAGGATTTTAGCTGGAGTACTGCATTTCCAAACACCAAACCTTGTCTAGAAATCGGTATTTATCTTTCTGTACAACATACAAAAAAGGAGGTTAATAGATTTAGAAGAAACAAAGCCATCACTGCCCAAAATATTAAGAATCAGCAAGTACTCTGATCAAAACCAACACAAATTTTTGCGAGAAAGGGGTTTTTGTTTATTTGTTTGTTTGCAACCAGCTATGGAATTCTGCAAAACCCAAGGAACGCCCCTGAACGAGAGCGAGAACGATCGCCCCGGGGTTTCTTCAGTACATTGGGGGACATGGGAAAAGAAAGGAGAAAGAAAAATTTTGAGGTGGCACCTGAAAACCTGCTCAGCTTTGGGTGCCCGGGAATGTAAACATGTTGTTTTGCTTTACTTCCATCATTGATTTCAGGCAGCCGGGAAGGCTGCTCAGAAAATGGTTCTCCAGCCTCAGCTCCGAGGCACTTCCAATAATAGATGGGGTCGGCAGATGCTTAATCATCTTCAAATCGTGTTTTGCTGTGCCAGCTCTAAAGCTCTTGGCCCGCGGGAGGACACAGTTGAGCTCCTGTTTAGCTCAGGAGTTGCAACAGGGCTTGGAGGGTCCCCAGGATGGGGCCTTGGTACTCTGGGGTATGGGCAGTTTGGGGCTGGGATTGACAGGCAGCTCGGAAACCTTCCCTCGGAGAAGGGAATTCAATTATCAACACCTCACAGGCGTCGGGAACTGCCTTTCCTACTTCTTGCCTAATTTTTGAGCCTTCTAATTTCCACCTACACGCAGTGCTCTACGCTCTGCTCCAGCACAGCTTCCCTCCACTCCAAGGGGAAAATGAGTGGATATCTCTTCTAGGGGATCCTCAGTGATCCTTTCATGTTCCCAGTGAGGTTTACAGTCTCTTGCTCACCATCGGCCTCCTGATTCCTGCTGGAGATGAAAGAAGAGCTTGGTGGATCTGAAACCCCCTGCTGCTTCCAAGAGGATATGAATTCCTGGCCTCCAAGGGAAGCTGGAGATCAGCTGGGACATTCAAAACAATGTCCAACTACAATCCCATGAGCAAAATCTTTTGTTGGACAGCCTGCCAGTGCCACAACATGTAGGTGAATAAACACCCCTGCAAAGGGCTGCTGCTGCTCACATGGGTGGTGGAAACAGCAGGAGAGGGCGAGGGAGGTGGGAAGGGTTAAATAAACCACGTGTCATGTTATTGCCACTGGAGCTTGGCCACGCTCGAGGGCTGACACTGCTCCATTGGGATGGGTACCATGGAATCCTTCCTGATTGGGAATGGTCTCGGTCTCATATCACACCCAAAAGGTGCCAAACTGTCCAGACACCCCAACTTGAGCCACCAACAGGGCGTTACAGAGGATGGCCATGGACACTTCCTGTCACCTTGGGCAGAGCTGGACACCTGGGCAGAGCTGGATACCTGGGCAGAGGGAGGGACCAGCACATGTCACACCTTGGGTAGAGCTGGACACCTGGGCAGAGGGAGGGACCAGCACATGTCCCACCTTGGCCAGAGCTGGACACCTGGGCAGAGGAGGGGACCAGCACATGTCACACCTTGGGTAGAGCTGGATACCTGGGCAGAGGGAGGGACCAGCACATGTCCCAGCCCACCGGACCCTGACAAAGTGCTGGGCTTGGTTAATCCTTGCCAGCAAATTCTCTGCAGAGATTCCCATGAGAAGACAATCCTGGGAAGGCCTTCATCCACAGCCCAGGATGGGGAGCCTGCTTGCTCCTTCACCATCAGCCATGTGCCACATCCACAGTCCTTCACACTCAGTTTTCCACCGTGGATCTTACTCTCTCTTGCCTATGAATATACCAGAAATACAATGGATATTGTATTTCTGGCCCAGTAAGAGTGAGGACACGGCAGGGCTGAAGAATGAGCTGGGATGTTGGGGTGTCACCAATGGACACAGGCAGGGCTGGCCCACACACCACGGCTCTGATTACAGCCACCAGCCTGGCTCCTCCCTGCCAGCCCCTAAAAGGATGCTGCTGTGTGGACAAGGCATACAAATCCAATAAAATTAACACCTTTTTCCCTTCTACCTTTGCTGCTTACTTTAAGAATCAGGATTCACATGGATTTTTCTGCTCAGGACTAACTCAAATGGCCTGAGCTCTGCTAGTACAGAATCTGTGATTGCTCTGTCAGGGCTCAGGGTCTGTCCATTCCAGAAAGTCCCATCAGCTACAGGATTTGGAGTCTCTTTGGTCAAACCAAACAAGTTTCTTAGAGGCTCTTTATTCAAGTTCAAGGCTAGCAGGTTTCTGCTTGGCTTCAATTAATTTTGGGATGCTTCTCTTCTGGTCCAAAAAAACCATCCGAGTAGGTTAAACCATCCAGGGTTCAAACCAAACTACTGCCCAGTCCTACTAATTGCACATGGGGAAATGATGGTTTGCTTAAAACTCCATGAAAAACATTTAAACAAATGGGTTTTACCCTGTATTTGTCTGGCAATACCCCCACGGCTGGTTAATGCACAGCAGCTGAGCCCCAGTGACTGGATCATGTGCCTGAACCTGATTCAGAGACTGTCACATAAGGAATAAAACTCCACAATAAGTCTCATGTGCGGAGGAAAGCAGAAGAAACCTGTGTGTGCTGGGACAGGGGGGGAAGATCTGCAGCCAAAGCCCAGGGCTCCCACCTTGCCCTGGCACCTGGGACCTGACTCTGCAGCCAGACCCGGGGAGGCCAGATTTCCTCGATGCTCTTTTTTTTGGGGGGACGAGGCTTTTTGTAACTTTTACTCCTGAATTACACCAGCATGGGCAAAGAGCCCTGACCTCTGCACCAGCCACCTCCACCTCTGCACCAGCCACCTCCACCTCTGCACCAGCCACCTCCACCTCTGCAGGAGCACAGGGCTCTCCAGAACTCTTAACATCATCTAAGCCAGAGCCGAGGAGCTAAACCACAGCTTTTCCCTCCGATCCCCAACCAGACTAACTCAGGTCTGTATTTTTAACAGGAAGGATTTGTTCCAGTATCCAGAATAGTGCCAAGCATTTAAAAAAGGTGAAAAATACGTGCAAAAAACCCACTCATAAATACCTCCGCTCAACTCAGGGCAAGCCAAGCAGACAGAAGCGTGACATTCGTGTAGCAAAACATTCTGGGAAACAATTAATGCGGGATCCAGATCAAGAAAAATACTCTCACGAAGTCATACAAGTCGGAAGACCAGATGGTAGGCTGCTTTCCTCCCCGATGGCACTTGTCCATCGTGCTGTCACAAGTCCCACGCCGGCCCGGGCTCACCTGAACGGGTGCCAGTGGCTGGCAGGGAGCGTCGGGCATGGCTGGCTCTGCTGCAGCCCTCGCCTGGCCGGGCTCTCGATCCCTTTCTCAGCTGTGCAATAAGTCTGGTCAAGAGCGGCAAAAATAACGACCTGGCCGGGGCTGGAGGAGGAAGGTTCAAGAGTTCAGCATGGAAATGCAGAGCCAGGGTTTCTACAGGGAAAGGACAGGGGGGAAAATCCTCTCCTTGCAGGAAGAGCCTGTCGGGGTTGCTGGTGGGGCCAAGATTTGGGAGTGGGGATACAGCCCCCACTCCTCGCTTGGGAGCAGGAGCTTTGTCTTGGAAGGGAGTGAAGGAAAAGGTGAGGTTTCCTGCTGGGCTTGCTCCAGGCAGCATTTGCAGTAGCCCTGCTGGTCCAAAGGGATTTTTGGGGGTCAGAAAGCAGCCCCTGCCCTGCAGCACTACCGGCAGGAGGGACAAGAGCAGCACTGCTGCTGGGAAGGGCAGATTAGACCACCAGGATGACCTCCCCGATGGCAAAACCAGTGCTCAACCCTTAGTGTGGGTCAAACACTTCACCTCTCTGTGGAGAAGACACCCAGATAACCTCTTCCCATGACAGAGTCACTTCCTCAATCCAGAGAAACCGAGTGGAGCCTTAAATCCCCCTTCTTGGCATGGGGGGATTTTCCCACCCCAGATAACACGTGGGGCACACAGACCATGCAGATGCCATCACCTCTGCTGCCTGGATGTGATCACCACACCTGAACCTCCAAGAACAGCACTGGAAACGACTCCACCTCCAAAAACTCCTCTGGTGTCAACGGGATTTGTGAATTTGTAGGTTGCCTGTCCATGGAGGAGCAGAAACACAAACACCCCCTGCACAAACACTCGGCATTATTGTAACTCCACAGGTACCCCCCCACCCCACAGGTTTGCTTTTTTGGATGCTGTGCACCTGCACCGCCACCCTCAGCCCTTCCATGTGGAGCAGAAGGCACAAAAAGTGCCCGGAACAGCTTTGGCAGCCGCCCGCAGTGGGCATGGGAAGGGCAGCCCTGCTCTCAGGGGCAGCACAGCCCAAATCGCCCCTGCCGTGCTCTCCCCTCCTCCCTCCTGCCTCACTGTTAATATTTGAGATTTCGGCGGAATTATTCCGTGAGATTTTGCCTTCCAGGAGAAGCTCTAATAGGATTAGGTGGCCCTCACTGCTAATTCCAAACAATTTACCTCTCTCTTGGAAAGAGGACCGCCCAGTTCATTCTGGTTTCTTCTCTTTCAGGGGGCTTCCCAAGCAAGGGACATGGGGAAAAAAACCCCATCACTGGCAAAATTCAGAGGAGATGAGGATTTTGCCTCTTTGGAACAAGTTGAAACCAACCCCTGTTTGCCTCTGCCCCTCCAGATTTCTCCTCCACGACGGAGCCATGGGAGGCAAGCACAGACTGAGCAAAGGCTCCTTTCGCGAGCGCCGCGGCTCCCACCAAACCCAGCGCCTTCCCTGCGGTGCAGGAGCTCAGCAGAGAGCAATTCCAGGGCCAACAAGACGTTACATGCAACGAGGACGAGGTGTTGGATGAATCATTTTCAGAAAAGGGGATTTTTTTTTTTTTTTTTTTTTTTGGGTAATAATAACAAGAATTTACATCCCGCTGCAACACCTACAAGACAAACAAACAGAGCGAACCGTCCGGGAGCTCGGCTCGCCGTGTCATTGCACGCTACACACCTCCTGTAAAATCCTGCTTGGGAGGGGAGAACCCTCTCATTTAGAGCTTCGCTAAGATATTGGGCGTAATAAATTAGCAGGTGTCTTTAAGGAACACCACCTCCCGAAGTTGATGTGGCTGATGTTTTATAGGTGGTCCTTCCCGAAGGCTTGTGGTCAATGTTAAAAAAAAGGCAAAAATGGAAATATGGGTATTTTGCTCATTTGAAATCAAACATGTCCCCATCACCACTGCACGTTCCTATCACACTTGGAAAGTGTGAGGCCTGAAAACAGTCAGAAAAAATTCCTGAAATAAGCTTTGGCGCAGACCAGCCGTCCATGCCAAGCCCACCAGGTGGGATCTGCAAACAGGAGGGATTGTGGCAGCCGTGGAGCAGCAGTGACCTCACTTCTGATTTAAGCAGGACTCTTGAGGAGCACACTGCCAGTGGCAGGGCAGAGAGGTTCCAAAATCCACAACTGCCCGTCTACATCTAACTCACCTCATGCCTAAAAACTCACTGAGGGTGGAGAAGCGACAGCACTTCTTGTCATTCATCTTTCCGTCATTTTTACACGGTTCTCCCAGTTCTTATCAAGTGGAAAATCACCGGAAGCAGCTCTGGGGAAGGTGGAATAAAGACTGACTCGTCATTCGAAAGCGATGTCTCACATCACCACTGAGAAAACCATTAAGGAACTTAAAAAAAAAAACCAAAAAAGCAAAACCAAAAATCACTAAGAACCCTCAAGCTTCTTTCTCAGCTGCTCAGCATTTCTGCAGTGGGGCACATCTGTTCCCATCTCCTTGGAAGAGGGTGGTGGAGGGGAATAATTGGGATATCCACTTAGCGTGAAGATGAAAACCCCAGCGAGGTGCCCGAAGGTGCTTCCCCCGCTGCAGGCTGTGCTGACCAGCCCATCCCAGCTGGGATGCTCCCACCTCCCAGTGCCTTTAAAACCTTTCCAAGTTCCAGCCAGCCTTCCAGATTTACGACGTGTTTCACTTTTTGAACACCCTTGGATCAGACCGGGGTGATGAAAGCCCGATAGCTCTGTAGATAGCTTTTTGTACAGAGTATATAAAAAATATTGCCCCCTCATATACACACATGCACTCCTCTTTCCCCAGCCCTTAAGTGTCTCTTTACAGAAAATTCCAACCGAGTTCATCCATGCCAAGAAACTTCCCACACTCTGCTCCAGCCTCTGCTTTACTTAAGATTAATTCAGAGACTTAGTACCGAGGACCACAGCCTTTGCTGACTCTTAATAAGACCATAAAGAAAAGGAATGCAAGAAAAGAAAAGAAAAGAAAAGAAAAGAAAAGAAAAGAAAAGAAAAGAAAAGAAAAGAAAAGAAAAGAAAAGAAAAGAAAAGAAAAGAAAAGAAAAGAAAAGAAAAGAAAAGGAAAGGAAAGGAAAGGAAAGGAAAGGAAAGGAAAGGAAAGGAAAG
>VWZG01001374.1:432278-602605 GCA_013396735.1 Grallaria varia
GGGGGGCTGAGATCTAATTACAAGTGTCTTGAAATTCCTTCTGCATAAAGTTTCCTTAAAGAGCTGCCAGCAGAGCAAACCCTGGCCGATGGCGTTGGAGGTGCAGCTCGGCTGAAGCGCACGCCGCTCTGCCCTGCGATGACAAAACATTTAATTATGACTAGCCCGATGTCTTCCACATTTGGAAACGGGATTCTTGACACACATAATATACCCCATGCTGACACGACTATTTGGCAAAAGCCGAGCCTGTGATCTCACATTAATTGCTACACAAATATACTTATTGTGGGCATGGGTTTCATATGGCTGGAGCCTCCATTTGCACATGTTCACAATAAAAACACTCCCCCCTCCTCCAAATAACGATTAACTTCTTTTTTTTTCTTGAGAGGTTTGTTTTTTTCTTTTTGAGAGGGTTGTTTTTTTTTTTTTTGAGATGCAGTTTTAATGGCATGAGAACTGTCTGCCGGCTTCCATTACCCCTTTGTTCTCGTCGTCTCTTGCTTTATATGTATTTTTATAAGACTTTTAAAAGCAAGTCTCCCCTTTCCTAATTCTTCCCTCTCTTTACTTTTGTTTTTATTGTAGGGCATCAATAGAAACAGAAAGATTTCACTGGATTAAAGACATGGCTGTCACTTGAAAGCAAGTCCACTGATAGGGATCTTATAAGATCCCTCCGTTTCTTCCCTCGAAGGCTTTTTGTGGGGAGACAGGAGGACGGCGACACATTTCCCCTTAAACCAGTGGCCGGAGGTGCAAGACATCCATCAACTTGTGGGACTCACCTCACCCTTTATTCCACCCGACCCAGCTGAACGCAGGAGCACCCGCAGAGGCTGTTCCCCAGTGACATCATGGCCCTGTGACGTCACAGCTCCTGTCACCCCACGTGCAGGAAGGCGCAGCCAGCGTCAGGGCGGTGTTCGCAGGATGTCTCAGCATGGAAAGACCTTCACCTGGTTTCCCACTGAAGACCCCACAGAGGGAAACCAGGCTTTACCCTTGGGTCTTAAACCCTTTGCCATGCAAAGCAGCGCCAAACCCACCCAAATTCCCCCTTCTGCAGCCCCTCCACACCACATGGGCGCTGGGTCAGGAGCTACTAAACGTGGCTCTGCCACTGACTTTCCCAGTGACCCCCAAGCCTCCGGATGAGTCCCTGTGAGCCCCTTCTAGATCCAGAGGCAAAGCAACAGCCAAAGAAAGCCAAGAACCCCCACGAGGCTGGGGAAAATCCTGACATGCAGCAGGCTTGGAGATCCAAAACTGAAGGAGCTATTTCAGGGTTGGAGCTATAATTCCCATCACCCTGCTCAGAGGGAGAGGGCTCCAACAGCCCCCGTGGAGCGCCAAAGGGGCTGCCAGCAGATGGAAGTCCCCACATTCCCCGCTTCCCCCAAAAAAAGCTTTGCAGCATGGCAGTGCCTGCATTTCTTCTTCTTATTTTTTTTTTTTTAATTTTGTTTTTTCTTTCTTTCTCTGTACAGAGAAACTGTTTATTTAGAAAGATCAAGGCACCAAAAACACGGGGAAATGGCTCTTCTCCTGGGAAGGCAGCAAAGCATGCCCAGCCTCGCCTGCCGTGAACGCGGCGCGCTGGACGCAGCCTCCCTCCCTGCAGATGCTCCCAGAGTCCCCCCAGCGCCTGTCCAAGAGCCATCAGCTCTGTCAAACAATGACCAGTTTGCTCCCTGGGGTGGCATTTCCTTATGATTCATCCCGCATTGCTGCAGGCACGAGGGTTGGGATGCTGAGACCAGACGGAGACACTCACGTGTCGGACTGAGAGCTACAGCGAGGGCTTCCGTGACCATCGAGGGGGATTTTTCCCATTCCAAGTGTTTCCCAGCCCCATGTGGGTGCTGGGGCAGCTTTTCCTTAAAAGCTGGATCAGCTTTTTGGTGAAGCACTTGCTGTTACAAACCCCAGAATTTGCAGAGGGTCACCGTTGGAATGGCCTGTTGGAGTGGGAATTGCGTAAAACAGCGCTTGGGAGGGGAAAAAAAAATAAAATTCAAAAAACCCATCATTTCAGTGAGGCAGAAGTGTCTCCCTTGAACAACAGGATGTCTTCTGTAAACACCAGGCGACCACAGCTGTCAGAGATCTGAAGTGCTGCGCTAAAATGCTTCATGTTATCGTTGCTGAAACAGAGGGAGAAAGCTGAAGGGATCGGCTGAGCCTTTCCTCTCCCCCTCACGCTGCCAAAAAACCCACCGAGAGAAGGGTGAAGCCTTGTTACTTTAATGGAAGTTCATTTTCCAAAGGGCAAGTATGCCTCTAAAAAAGGTTGCAGGCCCCACTTCCCCCCCACGCAGATATATGGGGCTGCCAAGCCATAATTTTAACAGCAAATCTTTTTATTTGCCTTTTTTTTTATTATTATTTTTTTGTCTTAAACCCCAAGCACTCGGGATTTATGCAGTGTATGGGAAGCAGCTTTCAGGACGGGAGCGAGTTTTCACACACGATGCTTGTGTGTGGCTCCAGCTTCTCCCGGAGAAGGAGCGGTCCAGCCGCTGGCACAGGAGCAAGGAGAGCAAGAGGAAGCATTTCTGGGCCCCCCTGATTATTTGGTATCTAATCAGAGCTGGCCGCCTGGGCTTGGCCACCTCGCACGCATCCAGCCACCCGCGCAGCTCCGAGAGCATCTGCAGCCTGGAACCTCACACTTCATCTGCAGCATCCACGGCCCAGTGGTGAGGCTTTCAAACCATAAATTATCTCTTAGAAGTGACTTATCACGGAGACACATTCATCTCCATGAGCTGGACCAAACCCAGCTCCGCTGGCTGGAAGTTCAACTGAGGGCACACACATTCACTATATATATGTATATATATATTTTTTTTTTTTTTGGACCATACAGTTTTGGGGTTGCAAAGCCAGACATTAAGCTGGCTGAAAGTCTAGTCCTAGCGAAGCACTCTGAGTTGGCAAAGTTTTACTCCTGATTTATGTGGCGCAACAGCCCAGGGCCTGGGATGCATCCATAACATTCGTTCCATCTGTCGTCAATGCAGATTCTGTTCTCCACCGCTCGTCTTGGCAGGGCTCGATCCAAGATCTGCTGCTCTCCATGGGGGGGAGGGAAGGGGATGAGGGAAGAGGAAGCTGAAGTCTCCCATTGGTGCCAGTGGCTTCACAGGAGGCCTCGAGTTCTTCAGATGCCTCTAAGCATTGTTGCTGGAGTGATAATCTTTGCCAGCCCATTTAGGAAGGGAAGGGAACGAGCAGTCACACAGATTTTCAATAGGATTTCAGAATCAATGTTCACCCACAGTCTCATTTCAGGCCCATGCACCAATAAAGGATGAAGGTCCAGCAAACCATCTAGTCCCTCTTGCTCTCCTACCCTTGTTCCTCCCAGGCAGATCTCTGCGATCAATCCACACAAAACCCTGGCTCCTTTCAGAGCAGTGAAAACCCCGCTAATCTGCGAGTTATCTGAGTTATCTTCCAAGGGTATGAGCAATCCGGTCCAAGAGGCAAAGGGAACGTTTATCTTGGGCCCAACAAAAAGCCTCCAATCTGCCCTGGGGATCTCTGGCACGCCTGGGGCTGGCTGAGGCTGACAGGGCTGCAACTTCCACCCGCACAGCAAGTGCCGAGCGCCGCGCCGGGATTCACACCACGCCAAGGGGCCTCTTCTGCCCACAGATAGCTGGAGCGTCGGGCAGGCTGCGAGCCAAGACGCTCTTCCCTCCTCTTGCCCCCTTCCCAAGTTAGTTTGGGAGGAGCTGGGATAGTTCCCCACCGCGCCCGACCCGTGTCCGAGGCGGCGCTCGGGGTGGCACAATCCTCGCCACCGGGACGCTGCGGATGCGATTCCCCTCCCAACTGTTACCTTCTGCTTCCTCGCCCTTCCAACGCCTCCGACATCTACAAAAAGCTGGAATTTCCTGCCAGCTCGGTGGGGGCAATTTCAAATGCTTTCTTGGTTTTCGACGGCGCTCTTTAATCTCCAGCCAGCTGGGCCCGTGCGTTAGCGGGAAGGCTGAGAGCTCCAGAGCTCTGGGCAGTCAGTTTTCCAAGGCTCTCACCTGTGGGTGGGATGGTTTGCTGTGGCTCTGCACTGAATTAAAAGAGAGGCACACGCAGAGGCCGTGTGGCCGAGGCGCCAGGTCCCTGCTGCAGCACGGAGGGAAGCTGCACGCCAGCTCCGGGGTCCCGTTCCCTTCCAGAGAGAGGGGGAAATGCAGGTTTGGCTCCTTGTGCCAAGCAGGGCAAGGAGCAATTTGGAAGAGAGAGCTGCAGGGGCTGGCAGGTGCGGCGTGGCACCGAGCCACCAAGGGCCTCCCCGGCCCCTCCACGGGGAAGGATGGAAATCCAATTAACCTGCCTCGCACGGGCACTGGGAGGATGCCTCAGAAGAGAGCACACGCTTGCTTTCTCAAGGATTGCCCCGTGAGATTTTATTCCCTTATTTCCCGTGAGAACTGCGGAAAAAAAATCCCGTGGTAAACTCTGCTGTGCTGTTCTCAGGCTGCGCCACCACGGGAGGCTCGCAGAGGTGAGGCCACTGTCCACAGCAGAATGAGCAGCTCCTCGTTTATGCAAAGGCTTGGGCAAGGTGTTTCACAGCTCCAGATTACAGGGACCAGATCAGCAGCTCAGGCAAGGTAACCTCGTTGTTGAGAAGTTAATGAATTGGTATCTGCTCACACCAACCAAGGACCTGCTCGAGGAGCAGAGACAACCACAACCAACGTATGCACCTGATGGAGCCATGGCAGAAACACTTGAGAATTAAGTCTTATGTGATAAGCCAAAAAAGTGCATGGCAGAGAAGGGAGGGAGGCACGAAGAAGTCCCGTTCCCCTGCTCGCTCTACAATGTAAGAAAAGAAATCTGTTTATACGAGGAAATCTGACAAGCAAAATGGATGAGGAGCTGAATACGTAAAAGGCAAAACCATCACTGAAAATAAATTCAATTATTTGGTTTTGCTTAGAGAAGCAACAAAGTTTCTGACATGTTTGTTATTCAGTCTGTCATTAGAGCTGAAAGATGTCTCAATAATGTTGAAGTTACATTTTTAACATCCACTCTCCTCCAAGCAGTTTGCATATTTTCCACTATGTTAGCTGATCAAGCCATTAGTTACAGTTACTTAAAAATAAATGAGCTCTGTATTTTCCTTCTTCCTCACTCCCTACCGTGAAGCTCAACAGCAGGGGAGGGGGGACAGGCAAGAAAACGACTTCATCTGAGATGAAACAACCCGACAATGATGGTAAATGCTCAAGTTTGACCGTGGAAGGAGATTATAACTGAGAAGAAAAAAAGCAGAAGCATCTCTTGTCAAGCAAGGAACAGATAAGGTCCTAAACAGCAGCAAAACATGCAAAATGAAAACCATATTTGCAAAAGAAACTGCAACTGGGAGGTTAACAGCATCCAACTCGATCCAGCAGGAGCAGAGGCAGGGTGGAATTTTGTTGAGTGCTCTGATATGCATTTACTTGCCAAAAATGAGCTTTAACTAGAGCTGTTCTTTCTGCTCTTTACCCTAATCCTCCCTCCTCCCCATTAAAAAGCACTATCGTCAGTCAATTTTCATGAAAAGGTTCCTATTTTTACCCATTAAAAAAAAGCAGGTAATTTTAATTCTTCTACCCCATCTTTCCCAAAATTCAGCCGTGAAAAAACCCCAGAGCAAAACCGACAGTTTAGATTTTGACTGTTGAAAAACAGAATCTGCAAGCAATTTTGCTTTGTTAATTACGCTTAAAATAAAGAAAAAAAAAGACAGAAGATGAAGATATTTTCTGCCATGCATAAAATAATGGCAGCACATTTTCCCAACTATCTGTGAACTGGAGAAAAAACGCAAACCACGAGGGGTAGAGAAAAATCTGAGCACGTCAGGAGAAAAACCAAGTGCATTGCACTAATAGGTCATTGGGCAATTCTAACTCAATCCAGACTTCATTGCTGGATGCAGATTTATCCAATATATTGACTACTGGGTCATAAGAACAGCCTTCACACCCAGCACAGAGCAAGTCTCCAACTGCTGCCCTCTCCATGTGGTGATGACCTCTGTTGAGCTGCTCTTACCAGTAGCTTGATCAGAGAAAGGAATAAAAAAAAATCTCTTGCTGGAATAGATAAACTTATTGATGGCCTCCCAAAGTCCTCTTATGCAATAATCTATGGGTTTTGGCAATAGATTCCAATACTGCAGAATAAGACGTCTCTCTCCAGGTGGAGTTCTCACCTCATACTGTACCACCAACCACCCAGAGCTCCAGCAGCTCACCTGTCCTGCCATAGCAGCAGGGCTTCTCCAGTGCACAGTCAACAAGCTCCTCCACCAACAAATCACTTCCTCACTGGACTTGATCTATTTATGTGAAGAAATCAGGATGAATGCAAAAGCCAGTCATAGCTGCTAAAAAACCAAAACCCAACCATGCAGACCAGTGGTGGTCCAGGCTATGGCTTGGATGTCACTGATTTATGGGTTTCTCCCCAGTTTTGGAGCACATGCTGCTGCCACATGTTGTTCAACAGCTGGGACATTCCAACTTGTTGTGTGACGGTGGAAAATGACACAACTTCCACTATGAGTTCTGGAGAGCCAGCGCTATGCTGCAGACCACTTTTTAAATGTTTGAGGGGGCTTACAGATATTTTAGAAAGGTCTTTGCTTGTAGGGGGAGCTCTTGCTTTTTTTTTTTTTTTTNNNNTCCATAAAGTCTGTTCTGCATTCTGGCTCTGTCCTTTGCTTCCAGAGTAAATAACACCCAGGGAGATGGGGAGGACTCCCGACGCCCACACATCAGACACTCTTCCTCCAACTACATCCCACAGACTCACTCACTGAGCTTCCAGGATGCTCAGGACACGCTGCCCAATCCGGGGAAACAGCAGGCAGTGCGAAATTCCACGCTGGGCCTTGACCAGTTGTCCCAATTCCCAAGGGACAGTCTGGGGGTCAGCCTGGCTGGGGCAGCGCACGCGAACCCCGCGCGTGCGTCCTTCGCCCTAACCGCGCCCTCGATGCTGAGGTGTGAGAATGCTCGATCCCCTCCAGCTACAGGGGAATTCCCAAGCAGATGGTTAAACTGGATTTCCAGCTTCTCTGTAGCAGCAGAAAGGGGGTAACTCATCGGGGTGGAGGGACGTACGGAGCCAGCTCACGTTGCCCCGTGCTTGGCGCTCTGGGCAAGTCACAGGTCTATCGGTCACCGGAGTTTCATTAACCACAGATGAGGTCACCCCTTGGCATCCACAGGGCACCTTGAGACCTTCACACGAGTCTGGTAATTATGCAGAAATACTGTATAAATAATGAAACACGTTATGGAAATGCAGCGCGTTTTGTCTGAGGAGTCATAGGCACCTTCTAGGAATGGGAGATTGGAGCTTCCCTAAAACCCCTGGGCAAGTGGGCACCTCATTCTCTTGGACCTTCTGGAGGTGCCAGGTACATTAGTTTCAGGCCGTCACCTTTGGTGCCTCTGGAGTTCAAGGGCTCCTACGAGGCAGGAGCAGCAGGCAGCAAACTGAACACCACGGGCTTAAAACAAAGGCCTGTAAGTCAATAAAGGCCAACAAAATAAAGTCGCTTCATTTCTTGCTGTCACTCGCAGGCTGCTGCAGTGTGGACTCTGAAGGGTGGGAGAAAGCAAGAGGAGCACAAAGTACGTGGACAGAGAGAAGGAGACATCCAGGGGAGACCGCAGCAGTGGACACAGCCCAGCCCTTGCTGACAGGTGTGAAAGGAAGGTCAGGGATTTGGAAGTACTCTGGAACAGTGGTGCCAGCCAAAGAAAGAAGATCTAGGGCCCTCCCGTTCCAGCCCTGGAAATCCTCTCCTCATATGTAGGTGTCCAGCAGCTGCTCCTTCCCGTGGTGGGAGGAAAGGGAAGAGACAGAAAATAAATCAAAAGTTACTCCAAACAAACCGACACCAGCGACAAGTCACTCTCTGCTTCAGCTCAGACCTTCCTGCTGGAGCACAGGAACCCACTGGAGAAAGCCTTTCTTCCCGAGCCTGGAGCCATCGGCACAGCTCGATTAACTTCATGCAGCAACACCCCAGGACAGAGAACCAGAAGACCTGTCCTGCTATTGATTACACCACTGGCCTAGGCACAATTTTCCCTTCTCTTCCCCCCTTCCATGCCAAAATCCATAGCAGGGGATTAGATTTATCCTTCTGACTCCACCAGGGTGTATGAGAAGAAGAGAAGGTGAAGTTCTCCTGCTGCTTTATCCTTATTTTCAGCAGCAGCTCCATTGCCATGTGTCTGTTCTTACACGTCAAGGCAACAATCCCTGTTATCATTTCAGGAGCACCCACCACTGAAAACAGCCATGCCCTTCCAACTCTCCACGACTTTTTTGTATGGACATCTGGAAAAACTATGGAAATATGTTCCCTTGAGCCCCCAGGGCTTTTTGCCTCTATTCTCAGCACTAAATCCCGGCTCGGGAAGCTTTTCTCACAATATTTTCCATGTTCAGTGTGTAGCAGGGTAGAAACATGTAGTACAGAGAGCAGCAATGTTGACAAGAACCCCCAGGGCTGTTTGGCTGAAAGGCTGAGAGGGCTTCCTGAGTCTCCCCAGAATGATCTGACCAGGCACATTTAGCATAACCCCAAAACAAACCATTAGGACATTTCCATCTTCCAAGAACAGTCCAACCCTAAAATCGCTGCTGGGGGATCAGCACTGCAGGGGGATTAAATGCCCACATGCAGCTCTGAACCTCAGGACTACCACTTCTGTTGGGATTTAGTCCCTCTCTGAGCCCATGAACAGGGAGAGATCTTCCCAATCCATGACTGGACCGAGGCCCAAGACCTTACACTGGGGTTGATGTGCTACTACATTGATTCCTATCAGTGGAGCTTTACAGATTGACTCTAGCTGAGAATCTGGCCACTTAGGACTTAAATAGTTTTCTGAAACGTATCCAACAGGAAATCCTAAATCAAGAACACTCTGCATTTAGAGAAGATTCCTCTCTCTCGGATCCAAACCCAAGAAAAAAGTTTTGCAACTTTTTCCATTTTAGGAATAAGAGGCTTTCTTCTCATATCTTCCTCCCCTCCCAAACAAATAATCAAGTACACAGGAGCCCAGAAAGTCTTTCCCCTCTGCTCACTTTATTCAGCGAGCTGTGGCTGAAGGCAGCGTGTTTAAAACTGGCCAGCTGTGCTCTGACCAGCTGACACTGGAGGCTGCAGCTGGGACGGCCAAACAGGCAAGATTCCAGCTGCAAACAAATGAGGCAACACCTTCGGAGAAGGGATCGAACTGGGGGGGGAAATGGCCAAGGTTCAACTCAGAGTTTCCTGTTGGCTTTCCCAGTGGCAGCTGCTGGATTCTCAGCAGGAGTAAACTGGTTGTGCCGCTTGGACTTCCCCAGGTCTGCCCCACTTTACACCAACGGAGAACATGGCACAGCCCAGTTCGTGTTTGGGCTTTGCTCTGCTGCCTGCCTGTTATCATCCTCCATCTCGAAAGAGCTGCACTAGGAGAGAGAGAGAAGGAATAACAACCAAAATTTGTCTGGTCCAGAAATGGTTTCCTGGAACTTAAGGGTTTCTTTTGGTGTCTTTTTTTTGGGGTTTTTCTGAAAAGAGATAAAGTTGTTCATTGTTTGTCTTGGCTGCCTATAAAGTCAAGCTGCTGAGAGCAGCCTTTGATCACAGGGCTATTGGGAGGCTGACCCTTGGCAGCCAATCCACTCCCTGCTCTTCCAGTCTTACCAGCCCAGGCCTGACTTCCTCTTTCATAAAAAGCCACTAAAAAAAATAATAAAAAAAAAATTATACATATATTATCTAACAGCCCTTGCAGCAGTTTAGGGCTCCTGATCTAAGTAGCTTACAGACAATTTCAATATCAGGCTATTCCCTTCCTCAAGAGGCTCTGTGATGGGAACAGGGAAGGAGGGAGTTTGTCATCTTGGATGTCCTACCATGAGTGGCAGCAGCTCCACCCAAACATCAGGGTATACCTAAAAAATGCACTCTTTGTAAGGGCCAATCCGTAGCCCTGTGAAACACTGCCAGAAGTTTGAGTTGATTTGGTGCCGTTTTTTCCCATGGAAGAGTTCCTGGCCATTTGTGTAGGGTCTGTGTGTCCCTGGGATCTGGTCCCAGCTCCCAGCTCTAGCTGGTTTCCTGCACATCCCGAACATTTTTACAGCATGTGTTGCCCAACCGCAGAGGCCGCAGGCACAAAACACATTCTCCTCTGACACCTGGCAGGGAGGTTTTCTACGTAAGTGGCTCTGTGTGTTGTGACTCATTGCTCCCCCACTTCATGGAAGTAGCACGCTTAGTTCATCCCAGCATATCCTGGCAAGGACAACCATAATCCCAGCAATTCCCAGCTCAAGCCCCGTCTTCCTCCCCAGCACAGTGACATGAACAACCAGTGCAGATGACCTGTGAGACACAGAGTAATAAGAGGGGATTTTGAGGAAATAAAGGTACGCATCTTTCTAATTTCTTTTTACCTAGCCGTAAACAAGTGAACTTTGAAATCTGGAGTGGTGGAATTGCCATTAGCTGGATTTATTTACCACCTCCTTCATCAAGGGACTCAGATAACCTGATATATATATATCAGATAATATCCAGAGGACTCAAATAATATCCCTAACATCTCCTCCTTGTGATCTGGGAGTCAGAGTTTGCTGTTCTTTGTTCCTGGAGTCCTACATCACACTTAAGCTATTAACATCTCCAGTCCAAAATCAGTCCCACCCACATATGCAGCAGCACAATTATATTTGCTTAAAAAAAAAGTTCCATTGGTACAGAAATATATGACTGTTAAACCACCCTTTAGACCAGAGTCTGGAACGAGACGTTCCTCTTGTGCTCAGTTTTATCTGATACATTAGCTATGAAAATGATCAGACAAGCCAAACATTCAGGCTGATGTCTTGCCCTTGTGTCTGGCCACATAGTTGAAAGTCAAGTTCCAGTTAGTTGTGATCTGAACAGATGCAACAGGCAAAAAACCAGCTAATTATTCCTAATTGCCAAAAAACAACACCGAGGCAGAGGAGGGAAATATGTGACTGGTCCCTCGTTTCTCAGAAAGCTTGCAGCAATGCCAGGAAGGGAACATGGTGCTTGAAAAAAACAGCTCTGGCCACAACGTTTTCCTTTCCACTTCAGGTCACCTACAAAACCTGCAGTTACATATTTGGGTCTCCCATTTTCAGAGAGTCACAGAATGGTTTGAGTTGGGAGGGACCTTAAAGACCGTATCGTCCCAATCCTATGCCATGGGCAGGGACACTTCCCACCAGCCCAGGTTGCTCCAAGCCCTGTCCAACTTTGGACATGTCCAGGGATCCAGGGGCAGCCACAGCTTCTCTGCCCAACCTGTGCCAGGGCCTGCCCACCCTCCCAGGGAAGGATTTCTTCCTCATATCCCATCTAACCCTGCCCTCTGGCAGTGGGAAGC
Organism: Grallaria varia; assembly: GCA_013396735.1. Taxonomy (NCBI): domain Eukaryota; kingdom Metazoa; phylum Chordata; class Aves; order Passeriformes; family Formicariidae; genus Grallaria; species Grallaria varia. The sequence goes on from VWZG01001374.1 coordinate 443,732, forward strand.
CATTCCCCTTGTCCTGTCCCTCCAGGTCCTTGTCTCAAGTCCTTCTCCAGCTTTCCTGGAGCCCCTTGAGGCACTGGAAGGGGCTCCAAGGTCTGCCTGGAGCCTTCTTCAGGGGGAACAACCCCAACTGTGTCATTTCAGTCAGGAGGAAGCTGTTGGTGGGGAGTGTGGGAGGGCACAGCTAAAAATCCCATGAGCCACATTTAGCTCTGAATCCTCTGAGCATCCTGGCCATAGGAACGCATCTGCTGGGCCTGCTGTTTTCACAAACTCAGTTTCAGGGATCCCTGCCCCATTTTTCCCACTGCACCAAAACTCTTCCCAGCTTTTCTAAGAAAACGGTAAAAGCCACAAAACCTGCACCATAGGACAGCAGAGTTTAATACCAGGGCCCGAAGGTGAATGTGTGCTACATAAAAATACCCAAAATGACAAAATACAAATGGAAATCCTCCCCTTTCCAGGTTTCCTTTCTCCCTCAAACCCAATACTTTTGCTCCAACTATTTTAGGGTATTTACCCAACTCCCACCAATTCAAAAGATCCAACAATTGGACAATCATACTGCATGGATAATTTGGATGTCAGAGCACCATCATCGTTCTTTGGAAATCAAAATGAGGGCTTGTAATCCTGACTATCTTGACAGTATTTAAGGTTGGGTGTGCAATTCCTGTAAAGAGAGAGCCACATGCAAAAGTCCAACAAAATAAAGACACATGAAGGGTCTGGCTGTAGGGACACTGTGTCTAGGATTCTCACAAACACATATTTTTCTTGTTAGACTCTTACCAGCAAGCATAACAACACAGGAAAATACCCTAAATGCCGCACCCCGGTGTTGTTCCAGGGTGATGTTGCCATGACAAAGCACCCTTGTGCCACTCTCCTCATTTGCAATGTCATTAGCAAAGTCCCTCCAGATGACCACGAGGTCAGCTGTGTGATGAACTGAGCTCTGACCCTCCCGTTCCCTTTGGAATTTGGAGCCAGAGGGGCCAGCAGGAAAAGAGCTGCTTTCCCTACTGGCTCTGCAGCTCCCGAGGGAGCTCAGTCTGCTGAGCAATCCATAGGGATGGAGAGCTGGACCCCCAAAGGAGGGTGACACGAGGGTCACTGTGAGACCTCACAGCTCCAAGGACTGAATGTCAGCTCCTAAAATGATGAACACTCAAGCAAGGCATAGAAACCAAGTCACCAACCCAGAACCTGCCCAAAACAGGTAAAAGGAAACCCAGGAATAAGAATTCCCTGGAATCACACTCTCCCCTGGAAATTCACACACTCAGTGATGGTGCACCTGAATTGCTCATGCCTTAAGAGTCCAGGGCTTGGAGCTCCCTTCAGATTTTGGAAACTATAACTCGGTTCTGTCCATAGCAAGGATTGCTCACAAGGGCTCTGTCACTCACATAATTCAGCACCAATTGGCTCCTCCGTATCAAAAAGCAAGTTACTACGTTCAAAGCTGCTGGAAAAGTTAACTTTGCACTAATTATGACCAGTTTTAACAATCAGGGCCATGGACAGCAACTGGGACAGGCTTGCAGGAGGCTGAGGAGCCTCTGAGGTTCAGGTGGCACCACTGTGTTCAGTTCAGCAGTTCCTCTGACATCAGTTGGCTGTGGAAAACTCAGCAGCCGAAGGGCTGTTTAACTGTGGGCAGAAACTGTGCAAAGAAATGCCCTTTGGTGGACCTGGAGTCCATCTTTGCCAGCTGACAGCATTTTTCTGCTACAAGGACTGAACATTTTTGTCAAAACACTCCCTTCATTCCTTTGCTCCAACTATGGAGCGTGGGTTCATCACAGTTTTAATTCCAAGGACCCTTTGGCTCCGTCTGGGGCAGCCAGGTTGAGGGGAGGCTCCTCAAAAGGTAGTTTAAGGATTCACATCTATTTTTGGGAGTTGTTTTGTGAAAACTTAGACCTGGCTAATGCCACAAACTGTAGGTTGAACAGCCCTGGGCTTCCAGGTAAGGGCTTGTTTCCAGCTAGTCACACACTGACAAGGGAGCTGTATTATTTCCAGGCAGCAAATCTCACTTCACTCAGCCAGGACAGCAGTGATCTGAGTCCAAAAGGAAATCACTTCTCCGTGCTCTGGTTTTCTCATCTGGAAAAAGAGGCACTGGTCTCAAAATCCTTAAGGAAATCCTGCCACAAGCAGATCAAGAAATAGATAGTACCAAATCAGCATTTTGTGATGCTACACAGTTATGACAAAACAGCAGCATGTCAATGCAATTTAAAAGTGATGGGAAATACACTGACAGAAGCCTTTTTAACTGTAACCGAGAAGCAAAGGATGAAAAGACCAACCAGTTTCACATGAAGGGAAAACCAGGAATGCTCCCTCCTCCGTGCCCTCCCTTCTAAGCAAAACAAAACCACAAGTGAACTACAAGAGGGACCTGTTGTTTCAAATCTGAGTGGAAAAATCAGACAACTCTCCCATGGCACTCACGGAGCAGAGGTTAAGAATGAGGGGCACAGCAGAAAGGAGAGATGCAAGATAAGCTGCTTAGATTCACATCTCCCCATTTCCTCCCCTTTGTAAGAACTGGGTCATATTATAAACTTATGCAAATGTGTTTACTTTACATTTTATTTTGGTCTTAGCCGTGCAGTTGTCAGCCTGTGTCAACATGTCAGTCTGTTTGTGCAAACAATCATTCCTTCATGGAAGGATTTCAGTAAAAACAGACAAAATGTTATGACATGCGAAAAAACTTCCTAAACATGACAATAAAAGAAAAGCCACTAGATGAGGATATGTTTTCCCTACCAATTACGCAGCTTAAAACAAAAGAAATCACTCAGTGCTTTTTCTTTCCCCGAGGACAGAACAGTATCAGACCACGTCGTGTCACATGTTTTGCTGAAGTACCAACTCTGGGATGGGATTTTCGGGATGGAGGTGAGGAAAGAAAAGCAGAGCCCATCAGCACTGCCTGCATACACCCCAAGCCACCCAACACCAAGGTCTCTCCAGCTCTACCCCATAAAATAGCCACAGCTGCTGGAGAGACATGGAAACGGCCCCTGCAGTGATTAGCACTGGGCACCAAGTCTGGAGAAATATTAGCCCAGTTGCAGCCCCTTCAGCCTCTTGCAGGATATGTAAGGAATGAGTGAGAAAGGACATGGGAGGGATGAAGGCAGCTGGAGGGTGGGAAGGCAGCTGCAGGGAGCAGGGGACAGGGCTGGCCCCATACATCACTGTTCTGGTCGTCCTGGTGACAGCTCTTGGCCACTCTGCATCCCCACTGATGTGGCAACATCTGGAGCAGCCCTGCTGTGTTCTCCTTTCACACTGTACCCAAGTGCAGCACACTGAGTGCCCCGTGCCCTCCCAGCTGCACGGGCTGGTGAGGAAGACAACGGCATCACAGCTTTGAGGAGAAGCTGCCTGGGGTCTGCAGGAACCCGCTCGGGGGCCACGGGCAGAGATGCATCTCAGAGCTGAGCTCCAGAGGCAGACACGGGGCTTGGGCAGTGGCTGGGCAGTGCCAGAGGCAGTTGTGCAGCACCTTGTGCTGTTGGGAAGCCATGGACCACAGTGGAGCTGAGATGCCCTCAGGCAGAGCTATCACCTCCCAGGGGTGACCCTTTCCTCCCAATTCCCCCACAGCCATCGTCTTATGAATCCTATTAAAATTAAAATTAAACAATCCTATTCTGGACTAGCTCCTCACACAGCTCAACCAGATGAGATGAAGTCCGAGGCCAAGCGGGGAAGGGAGTCTGTTCCTCATGATTTTTCCTGCTTGGAAGCGTGGCTTTGGTTGGTCAGCAGCATCTGCTGATATTTTCTTCCAGGAAAAAAAGCAGTGGAGGCTCTTTCCCTGCTGAAGTATTGATATGGAACAGGTCCTGAGCACTGGGGATTGCACGGTGTGACATGGGACAGGAGTGCAGGGTTGCAGCTACAGCCACAGCTCACCTCAGCTTGTGGAGAATTCCCAAACGATTGTGGAGAATTCAGAAATAATTGTGGAGAATTCCCAAATGATTGTGGAGAGTTCCCAAATGATTGTGGAGAATTCCCAAACGATTGTGGAGAATTCCCAAATAATTGTGGAGAACTCTGAAATAATTGTGGAGAATTCCCAAATAATTGTGGAGAATTCCCAAATGATTGTGGAGAATTCCCAAATGATTGTGGAGAATTTTGTGGAGAATTCCTAAATGATTGTGGAGAATTCCTAAATGATTGTGGAGAATTCCCAAATAATTGTGGAGAACTCTGAAATAATTGTGGAGAATTCCCAAATAATTGTGGAGAATTCCCAAATGATTGTGGAGAATTCCCAAATGATTGTGGAGAATTCCCAAATGATTGTGGAGAATTCCTAAATGATTGTGGAGAATTCCTAAATGATTGTGGAGAATTCCCAAATAATTGTGGAGAACTCTGAAATAATTGTGGAGAATTCCCAAATAATTGTGGAGAATTCCCAAATGATTGTGGAGAATTCCCAAATGATTGTGGAGAATTCCCAAATGATTGTGGAGAATTCCTAAATGATTGTGGAGAATTCCTAAATGATTGTGGAGAATTCCCAAATAATTGTGGAGAACTCTGAAATAATTGTGGAGAATTCCCAAATAATTGTGGAGAATTCCCAAATGATTGTGGAGAATTCCCAAACAATTGTGGAGAATTCTCAAACACCTGTGGAGAATTCCCAAGTGATTGTGGAGAATTCCTAAATGATTGTGGAGAATTCCCAAATGACTGTGGAGAATTCCCAAATGATTGTGGAGAATTCCTAAATGATTGTGGAGAATTCCCAAATGACTGTGGAGAATCCTTGCAGTGGATTTCAGGTAATGCAATGAGGGCGGTGAGGGCATGGAGGTGGCTCATACAGAGGCTGCAATCTTATTATTGTCAGCGGGCTGAAGCCGCCTGGGGTCAGGAATCACTAATTAATGACGAAATGAACTGTAGCTTTTGGGGCCCGGGTCCTGCTCTGTATGCACAGCACACGAGGCAGAGGGGGCTCACACGGGCGCAGGGCAGTGCCGGGCTGGCACCAGCACAAACCACCCAGCGCTCCCATTGCCCGGGGCTCAACGCACCTGCAGTGACCTGCCCTGCGAGGTGGGGTGGCCAAGACCATCAGAGGGCTCCCCTGAACACAAAGATTGCATTTTTAATTACTGCTGAGAGACCTGGGAGGCCGTGGCTGTGCTCTGCTTGGCCGGCAGCCTGCCTTGGGGCTTGGAGCAGGGAAAGAGCTTTTCCAAGCTTTTATCGCCCGTCCCTGAGCGTCCCCCAACACTGCGGTGCAGAAGGCAACTCCTGGCGGGTGGCACCATTTGCACCTACCCACCATCACCAGGACTGCCCACTCTGAGGTGGCAGGAAGGGCCAGACTCTGCTGCTGGTGGAAATCAGTCACTGTTTGCTCCAGAAATGAAGCGCTTCCCGTTTTCCCCGCAGATCTCCGTGTCGTTCGGACTTGGGTCGTGCCTGGCTCATCCTCAAGAGCCTCTGCTCAAAAATAAGTGCAACCGAAAGCTGCTCCTTGAATTCCTCATCTTATTATTTCAAACTTATGCAGCCTTTTGTGAGCAGATGGGGTGGGAAGTGAAGCCTCACCGTGCTACAGCAGGGGAGAATTTAAGGAGTGAGCAGACAGAGAGCTCTGCAAGTCTCGGTGAAAACCACCCCGTGTGTGCAGTCCAGGCTGGCACAGAACCAGCAATGGAGCCCCAGCGGGATGCTTTGAAAGATCAAACCCGGCATGTGGCTCCTACCCTTGGGTCCTGAAACCTAAAGCAGTCCAACGTCCTGGCTTTTGTCCCTGCAAAGTCCCCACAGCCACTTCTAAGACCTGGCCCCTCCTCAAAACTGGAACTGCTACTGGGAGTTGTGTTCCCAACACATTATTAGCAGGAGAGGGTCTTGGCTTTTGCCCAGGCTCACTGAGAACCTCTTATCACCAGAATCTAAATTAGAAAACTAGGACAAGACTTCAAAGTTATTGATAAAAGAAAGCAGTGACCTCATGTCATTTGAGTCTTCAGGCTATGCATTTCCATGGTAGGAATATTTCTTTTGTATATTTTGGAAGAAAAGTTGTTCTTTTTCTAAATAAAGTTTAAAAAAACCCCCTAAAAAACAATAACACTCCTCAAAATAGTCTCATCTCTTCAGCACCATTTATAACCTTCAGAGTTTCACATCAGGCTGGAGTTAGCAGTCACTGAAGTGAATGCAAGTGTCTTCCTGGGGCACCTGAAACAAGGAATTCTGGAAGTATCAGCAAGGGACAAAAGTAGTTTTAATTCTTTTGGTTCATCTTCCTGCCTCATTCTGTGAGTTTGGGCTCTACTGTATCACAGAGGTGAGGTTTGAACCAAGCCAATCTGGCTCTCATTAACTTCAGGAGCCTCCTGTCCCTTCCTCTCACTGCCATCCACCTTCCCAGCCACTAAAACCTTTGCCTGCTTCCTGAGAGAATAAATATGTTTTGTAGCTTGACCTTCACTCATCAAATACAGGTTCTGGCAGCCTTGTGAGGGCACAGAGAGTGGGCAGCAATCTGTGTGCTCCGTGAAAGAGGCCCCTCAATCCCACTGACACCAAAGCTTTGGGTAAAGGTGGAGTTGTGGCTGTGGTCCCTGAGAACCTGAGCATTGCTCTGCCTTCTGTGAGTGAGGAGGGCTGGTATTAACCTGCCTTCAGCTCCTTGAGCAGATGCACCCTTAGGCTCTGCTGCCAGCCCTCGCACACGAAAGGTTTCATGATTCTAAAAGCAGAGATAACATTGGATTCATACACAAGATAGCCCTTTTCTCTTCATGGGTCCTCTCACACACCACTCTAAGTGGCCACTGCAGAGCTGGTCACAGAGGAGTCTCTGCCCAGCCATTCACAGACACAATGTCAGACTCATCTCCCTGACCAGAGATGTGAAGATTTTCTTCTCTCTGAGCTGCCTCAGGCTGTGGAATTCTCATGTCTTTGGAAAAGAGAGCATTCCCCCATCTCTGAGTTACCACCGAAGCTGCTTCACCTCAATTAAGCCAGGAACAACTGAGCTGAACAGACATCAGGGCACTGTGTCTTTTGTGGTAAAAACACGACACGAGCCCTCAGAATGCCCTCGCAAAGTGTTCCAAAAGCAGAGCGCACAACACAAGGTAACTCTTAAATTACTGAGTCTCAGGGGTGGTGGGACAAGGGTGCAGAGTTTCCTGTTGGTTTCTGATATAAACTAAGCTTTGCCTTGCTCCTGTTCTGTTGTTTTCTCTAAGCCTGCAGATTATTTAATATCCAAGGGGAAGGCTTCAACCTGGCTGAGAAACTGCAGGAATTCAGAGTGACCTGGAGGGAATTACAAGAATGCTGCTTGCTGATCAGATTAAAGGGAGAAGTGGCGGGGCTCCCAAGGGTCTTCTTATTCAACTTTTGCTGCCTACAATGCCGTGCTTTGTCTCTGATTTTGCTCTTTAAAATGATTCAGGTTACTGCGCTGGAAGCATCGCTGCCTTGGGAGCGACGGCAGGAACACCTGGCACAAGGGAGACCGAGGGGTGGATACTCAAGTGCCAGCCCTAGCACATAGTTTTGCTTCCCACTGCCCTTGATATGATCAAAACTCTGGCATGTCCTTTCCTAAAAGCGCAATAGCATTTAAAATCGTTCGTTCATCCTCCTCAAGGTCCAAGTTACAAACTGCGCTACGAAGAAGGAAGATTTTGCCAATGTTTTCTGTAAGTCTGGAATACTTCTCAATAGCAGCTTGGGCAGGGCCCAAGGGTGTATTTTGGCAAGAGTGAGGATGCACAGCACTCTCCTCGTTTGGGCATTTTCCCTCTTCCTTTAATGCCAAAGCATCATCTGGAACCTCTACACCTGTGTGCCTCCCCAAAGGAGAAAGTGGTATTTATTGAGAACTACGTCCCAAAAGACTTCACAAAAACCAAATAAAGCAATTAGAGAGTCAGAGGCAAGTCTGGCCAGTTATGTTGCTGCTGAATTTAGCTGGGTCAGTAGCCAGGAGGGCAGAAGAGCACTCACCAAACAGAAACAGGGGACAGGCTGCCAAGGTGGTTGTTGTTCATATGCTAGAAACTATGGGAATGGCAGGGGTTGGTGTGACAGATAGTTGCACTTGTCTCAGTTTGAGCAATTCCCCCTGGCACCCTCAGAATTCCAAACTGCAGGTTTTTGCCTCTCAAGAATCCTTTTACACTCAAAAGGCCATTAAAACATTTGGTAGGACCAAATACAGGTGTCCAACAGTTCAACCTTAGTGGTGACATCCATCAGGCAGTTCCGCTCCGCAGCCACATCTCAATGCTTCTTGATCATCTCTCTAATGAAATAATTACTTAAAAAGCAGTCATAGTAACTATGTGCTATTAGTAACTATGCGACTCTGCTTATTTTCCTACTCAAAAGCCCATCCCAGGATCCAAATATGCCCCAATTTCGGGAAACTCATCAAATTCTCCCCTACGTCACAAGTGCTCATGACTCGCTGCTGCTCCTGAGCATCTCTCGAAGGCAGGGCATGTTAAGCCAAATCCATCTCTCAACCCCAACAATGCTACTTCAGCAGGAGAAATCTGACTCACTGAGTTATTTGCTGAAGGCCAGGGGAGTTTGGGGCACTTCCTCCTCGTCTGCAGTTCTCTCTCATGCTACCCAACACATTTAGGTAGCAACTGCTGGTGGAGAAGCCTTTGATCTCTGAAATTCCTGCTCAGTTTCTGTGGCAACCCGTATGACCTACGTGATCATGAATGAACCCCATTGTGTTCCTCCCATCACCTTCTCCCTAAATTACTTCTACCTGCTAATGTTAGTGAAGTGAGGCCATCTGCACGGCTTCCACCTACCTTGAGAGAAAGATTAACTGTAGAAATTTGCCTTCCACCCCTCAAACTCCTGGAAAATGAAATAACTTAATGACTCGGAACAATCCCCTGAAGGAGGGCAGGTAATTCTAGGGTTCATCACCAGGGTGAGGACGCTCTGGTGTACCAGCCACCCCTTCAGCCCTACCTCTTTCAAATGAATAAACAGAATATCTCCCTTGTTTCTCTTTTTAATTCCTGCGTCTGCATCATCCTGCTTTCCACCATTAGCCTAATGAGCAAAATCAGCCTTGCTCCATCCCTCTCTGCTCCCGAGGAGAGCTTTCAAGGGGGATAAAATTGGCATTGCAGCAGGGTGTAAATGGGCTTGAAATGGCACGGAGACAAGAAGCTGGCTGAGCACGGGGTGCTTGGCGTGCCAGCTGCCTCGGCGCTTCCCAGGCGGAGCAGCACGGCAGGGCTTCATCATTACCCACCCTGAAACTCAAGAGGGGGGAAAGGCAAAATCAAAGGAGAGCGGGAGGTGAAAAGGAGGCAAAAGGGTGCCTTCAGGGCTCCTTTCATGCAGCTCGCTTCGCCATCCACCAGTCAAGGCTCCTAAGCAGGAACAGAGACACCATTCAGGACAAATCTGGATGTGATCCCAGGGCACCAGGGACACCACTAAAGGGAAAGTTTTGACAGGTGAAATGACCTTAATATAATTAGCCCTGCCGGCCCCTCCTTCCTCTGCCTCCTTCACCTTGCCATGAAAACGGTAGTCTGTTAATGAGATCCTTTTTCCCCCTGTAACGCAACACCGCCAGCTCGCCGATCTTTTGCTCGCACATTTCAAACGGGACAGACGTGATCTCCATCTTCGCTGCCCCCCTCTCACATCTCAAGATATTGCCATTGATTCTGCTGCTGCTGCTGCTGCTGACTGTGCTGGGAGGGTGGTTTTTTTGTTAGAGAAAAGGCTGAAAGGAACCCTGGTAATAGAATGATTTGGCCTGCAAGTCAAATCCCCCTTGATGAACAACCAGACACAAATGTCAATAACAATTAGATTGGCCAAGGGCTCCAGTCACTTAGGACTTGAGTTTTCCATCTACAGTGCTCCAAATGAAACCCTCAGTGCTGCGATCTCCAAATCAAGTTTGGCATCAGGAATGAAAAGACATCAACAATAATAAAAGGCTGATGGCAGGAGAAGAGCAAAAGACAGACAATAGGGCTGTGGGGGTGTGTGCAAAAGCACATGCACATGCTGCGGGATGGGACTGAAAAAAGGGGGAGCTGATGCAAAAATCCATCAAGATATGAAATTAGTCCTGCCTTAAGAATGACCTAAACTGCCTCGGATTGTCCTCCCAGACAAGTTCTGCTCCTCTGGGCTTTAAAATTTCCACCTCCTGCTGTCCAACACATCAAGCACGGGAAGCGACCGAAGGGAAGAGAGCCCTTAAGTGCAGGCTGTATTTTTTCCTGTTCCTAAATTGTAAATATACAGTGGAGGCAAGAAATGCCCAATCTAATTAAGAGCAGTTGAGAAGTATGGAGACAGGGTCCTCCCAACGGGAATGCTGCAGGTTAAAGAGGTTAAAAAGAGGAATGTTCAGCCTAATGAGGGAAGTTTAACATTGTGAGCACACTTTCCATGGGTGAGGCGGGCTGGGAAGAAGAGGATTAAAGACATGGAAGAGGTGATTCCACTGCGAGAGCAGGTGTGTGCTTGGCTTCAGTGGTGACTGAAGTGAGGGCAGGGTTTGCAGCTCAGAGTAGTCCCTCAAAACACAGTCCTGAAGGGATCCTGCACTGAAACTGTTATCCCAAATTAACAGCCAGTTTAGCTTGCCTTGCTTCCCTTCTCCCTACAAGTGTGGGGCTCTGAGAGGCACGTGGCTGTGCCCCACCAGCCACCAGCCACCCCTCGCTGCCTCTGCTGGGGCTTCACCCAGCTGGGAAATGACAGGGAGCACCCAGGCACACGGTTCCACCTCTGCTAGCATGGATAGTGCTCCTGAGGAAAGGCAACACCGAAAACACTTCAGTTCCTGTTCACTGCACACAAACCGGAGCGCACCAGAGCCCAGCCTGGACTAACTGGTGCAACAGCCTGGTTGTCTCTCATGCAAAGTGTATAAGCCATTTCCTAAAACAGTTCTTAGGCTGATGTATATTTAGTCCTGCTCTTTGGTGATTTCTGAGTCTCCCACTCCCTTGGTCATGCTTTACCTGCAAATAGGCACCAACAAAAACAGGAAGGCTCTAAGGTACATTCCTGAACTTAAGCAGCACCATTCCCTGGTAAAGGGCTCCAAACATTTTTCAGCGAAAGGATCATCTCTCCCCTTTTGGGTGGAAAACATGACCCACAGGCAGGCTCAGTACCATGGCAGGACATGCACAGGGAGAGAAGGATGAATGAAGTGCCTAAGTAAGAATAGCTTTCCTTTTTGACTCATTCTTCTGCTGTGACTGCAATGAGCTTCTCACCCAGGCACAATGACCAGGAGAAGGTTGGATTTGCCCTGCTTAGATGTCCAGGTCTGCAGCTGATCCCTGTGTTGGGGAAGTCAGTCAAAGCTGGGGTAGGAAGACGGCAAAAGGTTGAGCCCCACTAGAGAAATGCTTCAGCTGCTTTACTTTGCTTTACTTGGATGGGCTTCACTATTAATTCTTCCAAAATAGTGTTAGCCTAAATTTCACCTAGTTACAAGCAGGGAAAACACCATTTAAACTTACTTGTTTTTTGCAGGAGTGATAACTTTCTCAGTGGACTCTTTGAGGGCATCCAGTTTCTTCTCAAGGCATTGGCATTGGGAGCATCAGCCCTTTTTACCTGCTTGTTGATTTTAGGCTAAAGGGTTTTATTTGCAAAGGGCAGGAAAGAAGAGCAGAGAGCTGGTTGGGTTTTCTTCATTTTTTTGCAGTTGTACAGCACTAGTGTGAGAAAAAATTTATAAAAAGCTTTCTCCCCTCCCTGCTTTTTAGTGGTATTTCTGTTTCTTTGAGACACCAACCCTGAGGTCCTATTTTGTGCTCCTTCCCTGAGCTGATGGAAAGCCTTCATCCCCAAACCTCCTGCACATGAAGACGAGCCCAGGAGTTATCCTGGCTGCCTCCCTGCATGGCCTTGGCACCTTCAGCCATGCACTGAGGGGCAGGATGATCCCACCACCCACGTGGTTTGTAGCTGTCCTCTTTTCCTGGACCATCCTGCCCCATGACCCCCAAACCCTTTGTCACGGGGGCTCTGCCATCAGCCCCGTTCAGAGATTGGAGATGTCAACAGCACCACCACCAAGTACTTCTCTTTATGGAGGCTCAGCTCAGTGTCAGATACTCGCTTCCCCTAGACCTCAGCGAGGACAATGTCCCCGAATCTCTGAGCCCAGTGGGACACAGGAGCAGTGTGCAGATCCCAGCCTTGCTCTCCCTAAGCTTGCAAGCCCTTTGGCATCTCGTGTGGTTTCTGCAGCAGATTAGAGATGAAACAGGAATGCCTGAATCCCAGCAGAAGAAAAGTGTTTCCCTGGAGCCCTGGGATGGAATTAAAGACACAACCAAACAAACCAAGAAGCAGAAAACACGAACTTGTGCAGAGCAAGCCGTTGGGGAGCGGCTCTGGGGAGAAGATTGATCTCCCACGCCCAGGATCCCACTGCTCCAGTCCCCCAGTCCCCATGCCAAGCAAGTGCTGGCCATGTGAGGATGGCGGTGGCCAGCCCGTGTCCCCAGCCCCGGAGGGCCCCTGAGGAGGAGGCAGATGGTCTGCAGACTCTTTGACGACGCGGCTCCTTGCCTGCTCCCTCAGTTGTGGCCGGGCGTCCCCGCTCACGTGGCAGCGGAGGGAGGGAGAGCGCCCGGTCCTTGCGTGCGCGCGCTTTGGGAGCGCAGCAGCTGGGGACAGGAGAGCCACCAACACGCACACGGACAGTGCCACCTCCCCGGCAACACCCCTGGCATGGGGCTCCATCCCAGCCCCTCGTCCCACCGTGGCAAGAGGGCTGAGCACCTCGGCTTGGCATCTCTGCTTTTCCCCCATGCCCTTCCCCGGGATGGTGGCTGTGGCCCAAGAGTGTTAGCAATGAATTCCTGGGAAGTGGCTGTTGCTGCAAAAAATAAAGTATCCGTTATTGCTAAAAAACTTTTTTCATCTTTGAGGGGAAAACACATACCACATGATTTCCAAAAAGGAGCTGGTCTGGTTTACAAATACAGTACATTAATAGCTTTGTAAACATTTATTCAGTATGACAGCTGACTGCAACATGTGGCATTAATTAGAAGACTCAGCAATGTAGCATATTAAGAGCTGAGTTAAATCTGAATTAGCTGGGTTTGTTGAGACTAAACACCCGTGGGGGAAGTCCTCGGATCTAATACATTATGACTCACTTGACACGGGAGACCCACAGGCCCGATTCCCAATACACTGGGGGGCCCTTATTCATACTCCATCTCCACACAAGAGCTGCAAACTCTCCAGATACCACAGATCAGAGGGTGTTGATGTTGGGATGTTGCGACAGAATGGGGCGCACGAGTCCCTGGCCCCCAGCGCCCCAAACCTTCCCAAGGAGGGAGCGCTCTGAGACAGCCCGGCCTCGCTTCTCCTTTCCAGACACACCAAAAGAGCACAGACAGGAAAGGGAAAAGATTTTACATTCCCTTGAGCTTTGAGGATCTTGCTCAACCCTCCCACGCAGTCACCTTCCCAGGCCTGGGTGACGCAGCTCCTGCCGCGTACGCCGCCGTGAGCTCTCGGCGACGCCGTGACCGCCGCGAGCGCCCGCGTCCCCAGTGCCACGAGGAGCTGGCTGCAGGCACCGCCCGCCCCACCGCCGCGCCCCCTCAGACCTGCACCCCGAGTTCCCTGCCCCCAGCTCAGCCCACGGCTGGTGTTTTGGCTCGGGGCATCCAGACACCTCCCGGCTCTGCTGCCTTGGCAGGGTTTCAGGGTGACGCGGTTTAGGTGCTGCCACGGAGGTGGGAAACCCACGGTTCTGGTTCCTCCTCCAACCCCACCTGTGGCTCGGGGTCACCACTGACCTCCTGGCCCTGACTCGCTTTGAGAAATGCTTGCTCTGTGTCCCCTGTGAAGTTGTCACCGGGACCATTGAGGCTGGCAAAGCATTGTGAGATGCATCAAACGCCACGTGAGCAGAGCAGCCTCGGGGGGGGTTTTACCATGGCTGCCACAGGCTGAGCCAAGGCCAGCTCACCACAGCCACGCTGGCCAAACGCCACCCATTGGGCTGCTTCTACCACTCAGACCCATCTCTTGTGTCATTTACATGATACCAAATGACTGACAGCCAGGAGATTTTCAGCAGAGCAGAACTGTTTGAAATCCAGGAGGACCAGAGTGGTTCTCCATCTCCGATCAAAGCAAGGACCAGTTGAAACCATGTAGGTGGGTAAAGAAGAGGGGCCAGCACAGCCCAAAGTGTTTGAGTGGCCGTGTCTCAGCTGATCCATGGGAACAAATATCCCAGCCCCTGTTCATGTGAAACCCTGGTGTGAATTCACAGCCTGTTGTACACTGTGATAGATTTTTATTTAGGACAAATGCAAGAGAAACCACCTGGACCTGTTGGAGTGAATCTAAAGGAGGTCATGGAGATGCTCCAAGGGCTGGAGCCCCTCTGCTCTGGAGCCAGGCTGGGAGAGCTGGGGGGTTCACCTGGAGAAGAGAAGGCTCCAGGGAGACCTGAGAGCCCCTTCCAGTGCCTAAAGGGGCTCCAGGAGAGCTGGAGAGGGACTGGGGACAAGGGATGGAGACACAGGATAAGGAGGAATGGCTTCCCACTGCCAGAGGACAGGGATAGATGGGATATTGGGAAGCAAATCTTCCCTGTGAGGGTGGGCAGGCCCTGGCACAGACTGCTGAGAAAAGCTGTGGCTGCCCCTGGATCCCATGGAGTGTTCAAGGCCAGGCTGGACGGGGCTTGGAGCCACCTGGTCTAGTGGAAGGTGCCCCTGACCATGGCAGTGGGTGAAACTAGATGGCCTTTAAGTTCCCTTTCAAACTAAACCATCCTATGATTTTGTGATCTTGGTTTCTATTCAGGTTGCTGCAAGATGATGTTTTAAGTGATTTGAGACCCTGTAGCCCTCAGTAATCCTCTTCCCTCTCATGATGGGCTGGCAGAGCAGACCATGAAGTCACCCCTCAGCCTTCCCAGCAGGCAGGGGGAGTCTGGGCTTTGAGCTCCAGGTGGGAATGGCAGCACCAGGGGCAGTGGGGTCCCTTCCACCAACCCCGCGTGCCAAGCAGGAGGGCACGCGTGGGCTGGGGAATGCGTGGCTGTTGCACATGTGGAGCAGTGCAGCTGATTCAACTCAGAGCAGCTCTGCCTTCACCTCACAGCCTCAAAGCAAACTTTTCTTGCCCTTTGCTCCTTGTGTTGGATGCCTAAAAGTTTGTGTGATTAGAAGCACATAGGAGAGCATCTCCAGAGGTGTTGAGTCCCCACAGCCCCCACTAATCCAAGCCCCTGTTATGAGAAATGGATAAACCATCTCAAGAGCAATAACATTATTTTCTGTGGCAGCTCCAGCTTCCCAGATACAGTATTGCTAATGCTAATTGCCAAAAGCAAATAAAATAAATCTCTGCATGGATCTGTCTTCTTCATTATCCTGGAGCAGATACAACCACTCCTATCCAAGTTTCTTCCCTTTCATCCCTTCACACACAATTTTATCCACCACAGATCAGCCAAATGGAGAGTAAAACTACTAATGTGTCACATTTCCAGCTATTTCCATAATTTAAGCCTCTTTGTTCTTATTAATGTTGCATCAAGGTATTGGCCTGCAACGATTGTTTTTGAAATGGGTCGCCAATGAAATGGAAAAGCAGAGGACAAGAAAATAAGAGATATATTTATAACCAAACAAATTGTATCATCGTGTTTCTATTATAATCTTCATCTGAAATAGAAGACTGGTCGAAAGTTGAATGTTTGTACAGCAAAAATTTCTGAGATACTACATTTCAAATAATTGGCTTGGTTTTAAATTGGCATGAAAAGCCCAAACCCTCAGAGATGAAAACTAGTGAAAATAGTTTGTTATGACCACCCCTCCCAATCCTTCTTTTCAACAAGAACTGACTGTCTAATTTCCACTTCAGCATTTCAAATGGAACCCAGCTCTTTCATCCCTTTTTCTATAAATAATGAGTACTATAATGAAAGGCAGAATTAAGTCAAGAGGAAGCTTTTCAGCTTCTCCAAAAAGAAACATTTTGATATGTTCCAAATTTTTTCCAGTAAAATAAATTCTCACAGGAATAAAAAAAAAAAATCTCAACAGCTCTTATAGTAGCTATTAGTAGAACTAACAAACACCAATGATAATCCTCTTTCCTTGACTGTTTCAAAGCTATCTAAGTCCTGTACATGAACAAAGCCTTCTCTAAAATAAAATAAAACAAAACAGAATGACCAACTCACAACATTAACACACATCTCTGGATATCTGGTATTTACTTTAAGGCCCCAGCTCCAGGAAACATGCAATTACAGGAGAGTCTTAGCTCTCATTAACAGAAAAAAAAATACATTAAAAAAAAAGTTTCCTTGCAGTTGTAAGGAAAATCTTGAAAGTGTGACCCAAGTACATCCCAAATGTTCCAAATCCAGAAGCCAAATAGACTTTTTACATATTAAATCTTATCAGCTTTTGATGCCTATCTCTTGATTCTGGAGCATTTTATGTTAGTAGAAATTACTACTGAATCTTAATATGATCTTTTAGATCATTTTCCTGCTCCTCCTCTTACCCTTTGCCTGTACTTCTGCAGCAACTGAGGTCTAAAGTGCAGTTCCCTTTGGAAAAGATGTTTGGAAATGCAGTAATTTCCCCACATTTTTCTGAAACAAAGAAAATAAATTTAAGAGTATCAGGAGGATGAAGCTGATTTCGTTGTACGGTCAGACCTGTCATCCCTAAGTTTGAAGAGTAAAGTCTTATTCAACAGCTCAAACACGGTGCCAAGGAACACATCTCCCAGTGGCAACTACGTGACTAACAACGCTCTTGCACACAAGTCTTCTCCATCAGCATCTGGAAACGAGGCCTGCACATCCAACAGGACCACTTGGGACCACCAACTGCCTTCAGAGAGAACCACACAGCGCTGGTGACTCACTCAAGTACTCCAGCAGGCTGTAGGTGTCTCCTTTTATGTCAGGAAATCAACTTGCTTTGCAGTCAGAGGAAACTTCTCATCCTAATGAAGCTCTGAAACAAAGCTGTTGAGTCTGGCCCTAAAAAGTAGCCATTTCCCTGGACCATGAAATACGGGCTAAAATGTACAGATGTATGGCACATTTAAGGTGCAGTCTCTGTGCTTGTGCACACGGAGAGGAAATCTGTACACGTACAATACATTTACAGTGCACGAGACATTCACGACGCCCAAAGTTAGGGATGATGAATCCTGCAGCCCCTTGAGATGTGCATGTGCCCATTCCCCTGTGAAGTCTGGAAACTGATATCCACCAGATGAAATGGAAGACCTCAAAGTGACTACAAGTTTCCTATAAACTGATGAGCAGGAAAAAGAAAATACAGGATATGAGCATTCACATTTTCCCCCACTAATACTATTCAATATCCAAGGCCCAAGTAGTGCCACTGGACTAATCTGGAGGTAGAAATAAGAGTCTGGGAAACAAAGGAAAATTTATAATGCATACAGATTGTGATATATGTCCGGCTGAGCATATGCAAATTATCAATTGCCATATTATCAGCTCATTCCTTGTGTGGGGTAGACTTCAGCTGGCCTGAAGTCTCTGTGGCATAGTTGGACTATGCTAGGAACCTTCTGCACACGTCAGGGTGATATGCACGGAAGGAAAGCTGTAACACCTGGAACAGAAATCTGGTTTCTAAAGTGATGAGTAATGTTTATTGACATGCATGGTTTGTGTGTCTAATTATGAATTATTTATGTATAGAGAAACCAATGGTCCTTGGACATCTGTCCAGACTCAGGTCTATAAGAATCACAGCCTCTGATACTCTGATCCAATAAAGTTCCTGTCCTGTTTTTGGAACAATACAATGTCGTTTCTTTGACCTGCCTCTAACTTCATGACGACAATTCCTGATAATAAATAAAGATGCTGAGACTTTATAAAAGCAATAACACCGTGAGGCTTCCAGCAACACGTATGGACAGATCCTCTCTCTACCGAGCGATACCGAGGGTGGTGTTGCTGAGCCTGCTTTAGTTTTCCTCCATCAGTCGTGAAGAGCATGTCGTGCTTCGATGCTTTAGAGCACTGCCAGCACAACCAGGACCCCACTGAAGTTTGTCATCTTTCCCCAGGACCGCTGGGCCATGGGCGTTCCCGCGGCGCCGGCGCTGCCGTGCCAGCACCGAGGGCGCTTGGGAGGGGTTCGCACGCATTCAATGCATCCCTGCCCTGGGAGGGCAGCGAGTTCCGGGCGCGGAGCTGTTCTAACAACTCCTCCATGTGGGAGGGAAGATTCCCCGCTTAAATATCCCCATACGCCCACGGCCATCTCCCTTCCCGTCGAGGAAGGGACTTCACTGCGGCGTGTGGCAGCGCCTTCACCAGCCACCGAGCCCTGGTCCATCGCCCTGGTCCATGTGCAGCCCAGGAACCTCAAAGGTTAACCAGCTCCCCAAACTTCCTAACCTCTTTCTGTCTGCCAGCAATGCTAAGTATGAACCAACAACCAGCAGAACGCATGTCCTGCCTATAGAAGCAGAGCTGTCCATCATAAACAGCTCCCTCTCCTCTGCTCCAAGGGGTAATAGGTTCAATATTTTCTATTTTGATGGTCTTTAACACTGCAGTGTGAATCTCAAGATAGGAGCCAGAAAAATGTTACAATTGCAGAAGACTCGAAACCTAGAGAGTCAGGAGGTCTGGTTCTAATCTTCAATTTAACACCAGGGTGTAACTCCAGGCAAGCCTGGGTTTCTTTTTCATTCTTTGATTGTTTTCACTGTAAGCTCTTTGGGGCAGGAACTGTGTCCCATTGTGTTGTTACAGGGTGTAGAACAATGGGCCCCTGACCTCAGCTAGGGAATCAAGAGATTACGCGAATTATTTAGAGGAAATCTGTGGTTAAACAAGGAATTGGAATCAGACCTCAAGTCCCCGTCAAGTGCCAGTACCAGATGACTATCCTTTTTTACCCTTCGTTAAAAAAAGTCATCATCCGCACTTATTGTTGTCCAACATTCGCCATTTTTCACACGTCTCTTCGCCTGCCCAACATCTGAGAGCCTCCGCCTTGCCCCGGCTCTGCTGCCACGCTGGGGCAGAGCCTCTCGCCCCGGCAGCGCCGGCGCTGGCGCTGCGGCTCGTTCTGCTTCTGATAAAAGGAAAAAAAAATAGGGGTATCTGGGGAAGGAAGCACCAGAAGGAAATCAAAAGGAAATGCAAGGGCTCGCTGTGTTTGTGTGTGCGCATGGGATTCTTCAGCCCTACATCGGAAATTAGTTCCAGCCAGGGTGAGCTCTGTGTGGTCTCACCAGCCATCCAAGTCAAACTTCAGTTCACCCCCGGCTGCCAAGCGGAGCTGTGAGAGAGGAAAAGGTTCAAGACAACGTGGAAAAGGAACAAAGAAGCCAAAAAACAGGGAGCTGGTGGTGGTTTTGCCTCCAAGTTTCTTCCCCCTCCCCTTCTCTCCCTCTTTTTTTTTTTTTTTTTTTTTAAACAAACCACCTGGATTTTAAGATCTCCAGAATCCCATTAAAGGGCTTTTACTCCTTCATGAATTGGAGGCGTTTGATGAAAAGGGGTAAGGGGAGAGAAGTGTGTCTGCCTGTGGGAGGGGGAGAGGAGGGAGGAAAGGGGGAGATAATGGGGCATGGGAGCCCTTAATTTCTCCTGTCTGCCCTGCCGGTAATAGGGCTGGATGTAAACACTGCTCTGGTGAATGTTGGAGAGTGATTACAGGATAGCTGGGGAAGGAGGAAGCATTTTGAAACCACAAGTAGGGAAGCAGCTCTTTGATGGAGGGTTAGCAATTTCTTTTTTCTCCGTGCCCTCTTCCCTCATGCAGCAGCCCCTCCTTTCCCCTCCGTCCTCCACCTTCTGTAAACACAGCGGCGGGAATTAGACCTGGGCCAATCTGTTAAACATCTGAAGGCCAAGTGGGCTCTGTAGGACACAAAAGAAGGGGCTTAATAACACCGTAATGGGCCCTGCTGGCCTTGGCTGTGGAACAGCCGTCCTGGGCGGCGTACAAGGAGGAGGGAGGACACAATCGGCTGCGGCGGAGAAACATCACCGGGCGGGATGGAAGTTGACAAAACGAAGACTTGAGTGTCCTCAGCAAGCACTTCAAGTGCTGATGGCTGAGCAAACAGCAGCTTCAGGGTGTACACCTACATGGAGGGTCCAGAGATGCCCTTCTCAGAGCAGGTTCATCCAACCTAGAAGCTGCTTATGGTGAACTTTACCATGTCCTGACACCCAGATGGGTTCTGGAGACTGATGTTCATCTTCTGACCTGGCAAACTCAGCTACTTTGCTCTGCTTTGGTTTTCCTCCTATGACATCAGGGAGGCAATCACCCCTCTGGCAAGAGCTGTTGTCCAGCGGTTGGGAAGAGCTGGGCAGCACTGGGCAGGCTCTGCATGGACACGCAGTTCCAGGATAAACCACCCCTGGGGGAAATCCCTCAGCATAAACAAGCTGATCATTTGTCCTCTGACATGAGGTTTCTGTGCTTCTGAACGCTGGGGATGTTCTTGCAACTCCCATCTATACTCAAAAGGAAGGGGAGAGAAAAGACATCAAGAAACAGTCTCTCTCTTCAATAGTTTTAGAAGATTTGGGGTAAAATTCTCAATCCCATCCCCGTTAGTCATGCAAGGGCTTTTCACTGCCGCTCTCTGAGCCACATTCCTCCAGAGCTGAGCTGGCAGGAGCATAGTGTGCATCCCAAATTCAGTGTTGGCCTTCCACTACACATCAGAGAGCAGTTTTTCCTCCCTGTGCAAAGTCCACTCCTGGCAAAGAGCAGAGATTTTACAGGATCAGGGAGGAACTCAACCTCTGGGTTGCAGACACTTTAAGAGAAGTAAAATACTACAAAATACTCCAAAATCCCATAGGTACTGGGTATCTGACTGCCCCACCATCCACCCAGAAGTTCTTCATGGATCTCAGCTGGTTATTCAGCTCTTATATTGAGTTTTAAACTGAATAAACTCTTTAGCTACAAGGTATCATGATGGTCCTTTTAATTAAATCTCCTCCTTAATACACCCATCCTGACACTTAATACTTTTTGCCCCAGGCTTGTGGTGTTTCCTTGCACGACAGCACCGCCACAAAAGCTTCCATTTAAACAACTGTAAATGCTGAAGAGTACACATCCTGTACTACACACGCAAGGTTTACAAGCTGGAATAAATACATCAGAGCGCTCTGTTGCATGGACACAGCAATAGCCATAAAAAAGGTCATTACATTGCTATTGTTTATGCATGTAAGTTTGCTTAACCAACATATATAAATATAAGGCGGTTCTAAAGCTATTTTTATGCTGTCCCTGAGTCTTTTGTTAGGTCTCAATGCAAGAACTTATGTTTTAACTATAGGATCTGACCAAAACGGTGATAACATGAAAACTGACACAGAATGGCCTTCAGGGGAGGTGGAGCAACCCCAATTCTCCCAGATTCCCACCAACCACTTATCCTTCACATTGTTTTCCCTCTCTAACACTCTCCTTAAGTTCCTTGATCCATGTAAGTGCGACAGTCAAGATTCCAGGCTCTAATTAGAGACTTTGAACTGCAGTGCAGCAAAACCTCTCTTTAGTGTTCATCACAGCCACAGAATTTGTTGTTGCTTTTGTGTGTTCACCAGCTCATGAATAAATTAGCTACCAAAACCACCCCCAAGTTCTTAAATAACTTCTGAGGCTTTGTTCCAGTTTTTATCTCTACAAAGGTTTCTTATCCGCTGCAGGCTCAGCAACAACTTAAGTGAGGAAGAAGCAGTTCTACATTGGCAGTTCCCAACCTTCTTTCCTTTCCTTCCCATCCTTTATCCCATTCCTCCCCTCCCTAGACCAGATACTTCCATTTCTTTGAAAAGGATACAAATAAAAGGGATGGGCAGGTAGGAAGCTCCATCCTTTCCCCCTAATGTGTATTTCTGGTATCTGAATAAACCTCTGGAAGATGGAGAAGGCTAATAAAAAGTCCTATTCTCTTCTCCCTACAAAACGACCATTTTTAAAGGAGAAAACTCTCTCCATGGAATGTAACTGAGGGCAGATGACTCCATAAGTCAGTAACAGGATAAAAAGGTACCCAGAGACTTGCAGCAGCCTCGAGCAGGGCAGGCAGTGCTGCCTAAGTCACTGCCAGGCCTTGTCTATGGCACATTTTCTCAGTCCATGGGCACCCGGGACCAAGGCCCAGGTGCTGAAGGCTACAGTCTGCAAATGTCACCTGAACCTTTCCCACCACCACCCCCAGAACCACCTCATCACAGGGATTCACCGTGAGAGGATCTTCTGGACAGCAAACCAGCTGGGTCACAGCTCTCCATCACCAGCCATTCTCCCGTCAACTTCACGAGGGCTGCGACCAGTTTCAAGGAGTTTGACCCTTTAACAGAGACTAGGACCTTCTTTTCCCCACATCTACCCCTTGAAAATGAGATTTCCCACCCTGGGAACCACCGACCCCACATGCAAGTCCTCCAGCCTGGGCAGGCAGAGCAAAGCTGGTGAGGTGCAAGGGAGCAGTGCTTTAGCAGGCAGCAAATGAGAGAGACATGCAGGCAGAGGCAAAGGAAACTGCTCAGGGCAGTGGTGGAATCACAATCCCTGGAAGTCTCCAAGGCCATGCTTGGAGCAACCTGGCCTAGTGGAAAGTGCCCCTGCCCATGGCAGGGGGTGGACCGAGATGAGCTTTAAGGTCCCTTCCAACCTGAATTGTTTTATGATTCTGTGTTCAAAAAACATGTGGATGTGGCACTTGGCACGTGGTTTAGTGCTGAAAATGGTGGTGCTGGGTTAACAGTTGGACTCAATGACCTTGGAGGCCTTTTCCAACCCTAATGGTTCAGTGAAGCAACACAAAGGAGGCCGCAAAGGCAGGACAAAAAGCACCATCGCATCAGAGCATAATATTTGGGATTTGTTTGATACCGTGCCCTTTAAAGCCATGCCGTGGTGGGACCCTGGTATCTCATTGCTCCCAACACCAGAGCCCTGGACTGGAGGGAGATGCTCTCCCTCCACAGCACAGAACGGGCCCAGGAGCCAGCAGGAAGTGTCTGTCTGTCCAACCACACGCACCACATCTTTATCACCCTCCATCACACGACTCTGCTTCACCTTTTCCTCTCTCCAAAGCTGGCACATTGGTCTGGTGCTGGTTTTGTTAATGAACAATCATGATTTAGCCATAAAACAGCAAACGGCGCCATGAGCTCATTAGACATTAACAACACCCTGACGTTCAGGCGTGTTATCTCCACCAGAACATTACAGGGAGCGCTTATCATTTGGGAAAAGCTGAGCTGTGGGCTCCTGGGAGGGTTCAAATGTCTTCGCTGGAAGAGGAGGGTGGGAGGCAGAGTAACTGGAGATGATCAATCTCAAAAAGGCAATAACTGCAAACTTAAGATATGAAAGCACATTAGTTCCCACAAATGGTTGAGGATTAAACCCAACACAGTTATAGCCAGGAGTGTACAGTCAGCCAAGGTGCTATAAAGGCGTGATGTTATTACTTCCAAGGGATGCCATTAAAACTCTGTTTACAAACCTAATGTGCCAGGGAATGGGTCAAGGAAAGAATTATTAGCAACAAAGCTATTTGATCTCTTTTATGATCCAATGAGTCATATCACTTCATACTCCAGAAGGTGAATAATGCAAACCTCAAGCCTGTTGATTTATACATGTGTCCAGAATCCTGTGTTCTTTAACCTCAGATGCCCTCTTAAGTGTGATTCATCCTAAATCAAATGGAAGATCGGGTGCTATCATCCACACTCTCTCCTCCCACTCACTAATTGAAACGGTGATTGACATCCTGGTAGAATAAAATGCCATTGCCCCGTGATGGATGGCCAGGGCAGAGGATGGGGTCAAGATACAGGACTTGCAGATATAACTCTATCCTCCTCCCCATATGGGATGGTCCCAGTTTCACCTAACACTCCCTCTGGAATGCTGGAGGCAGAGTCACTGAATAATTTAGGCTAGAAGGGACCTCTGGAGGTCATCTGTCCATCTGGACATACTTTAGTGGGGCAGAACTGAGTGGATATAAGAGCCTTTCTTTTCATGACACACTCCTTGCTGCAGCTTCACCAAAGGCATGGAACCATGACCCAAACTGGTCCAGAAATAGCATCAGAAAACTGGGGAATCCAAACGTGCCACATTCTGAGATGTTCCTCAGTGACATGCTGGTCCCAAGAAAATCCTGGCATAGAAATCTGCTGCATTATCAATTAGCCCGTTCTCCCCGCTTCTAGCAAGCCTGGTTTTTAGGTACCCACATTCCAGCTGGCTCTAGGGCTGTATGAAAGGTCTATTGCTCTGCAGCCAGAGTATCCTGGGTTCCCAGGGTACGTCCAGCACAGTCCTTGCAGAGAACTTCTGAGCTTTGGGAAAAAGGTGGAGGATGCAAATGTTGTGGTTGCTGTTAAAAAAGTAACTCAAAAGTGGCTCAAGGCTACAAAAAAGAACAAGCCAATTGCTTTGAATAATCTCATTTTCTTACCAATATCATTATAAAAAAGCTAAAGATTCCTGAAATGTTCAGTTGTGCAAATTTTCTTCACCACTCATCCCCAAGATATTCAGGACAGTTCAAGAAAATACCACTGAACCAATCTGAAGGGAACCAAAAGCCTTATGTTTTTCGGTATGTACATATCTCCATCCTTCCTCATTTTCTAATAGTTTCCCAAGTCCCTGGTGGCCTGTCCAGCCCTGGAGATGTGGAAGGGTTTCCAAGATGCATGGCACAATGCACTGTGCATCCTTGTGCTGCCCAGCAGAGAAATCACTGCAGGCCATCCGTGATTTTCATGCCTGTCCCACATTTTTGTGTCTGCTCTGTACATTTCCTGCAGTCCTTAGAGCTTGAGGATGGGTGTGAAGCTGTTTCTGACACATTGGGAATGCTTCTTTTGGAGACTTGAGTTCTTTGCTTGAGAGACCAACAAAAAACCCCCAAACAGATCCGTAGCGTTTGCCGATATTCACCGCCTGGAGCCCACCCAAGATCCAGACCATGGTCATGTTGTTCTTGGGATGGGTGAATGCAATGACTCTATGGCATTGTGAACATTACATTCTGCATGACAATACAAAGTTTAATTGTCATTTTTTCCACAGCTGAAGCCAGGGAGAAAGAGAAGCTGGGCTGAAGGAGCAAGACCGTGTTCAAACTTCAGCAGCTTATTAAGAAAGCTGAGCAACCAATCCAGCATTTCATTTCTAGCTTGCCAGGGCTTTTTGTTTCCCTTCTCAAACCTACGTACAGTCCTTGAATTTTTTCTTTTAGATAAGAAACTTTCACAAATGCAGAATGGAACCAAAAGTGTGGATGAGGAATGAGAGCTGTACTAAACACCATTTGAGAAGGTGTGAACACAGTGGGATTAAATAACGTGAACCTACCAACAATGGTGCTCCCCCCTCTGCACCAGACCCAGTTTTGCAGGATTGAAACATATCTGTGTATTTCACTTTGAAGACTTTCATCAGGATCCAAAACACCCATTTCCTTGGGCCCATCCCTGCAATGTTCCACCAAATGCTCAAGTCAGTATATTCCAATTCAGGTTTCAAATAAATTAATTTACTTTTTAGGCACCAAGTTGGACAATGGGCTGTTCTGCATAAATCTACTCCCTGCCCATGAAACCATTTTACCATGTTGGTCAAGCACTGCCCATGACCTTCCCAGCTGCAGTCACTGCAGCGTGACATGTATCTCCAGCAGAAGTTTAGGAAACACTGAATACAGGATCTCAAAAGAATTTTTGATGCAAACTTACTCACAGGCCACTTCGGGACAGGAATCCTACATTACAATTTAGACCAGACTTAGGCAGCTGTTGGGAACAGCCAATCTTGTTCTGCTGCTTATAGAGAAAAGCGTTCCCTTGTATCTTGAAAATGAGACCTATTAGTTCTTGCCTGTCCTCAGACCTGGAAAATTAATGACTGCTCTCTTTAGGATACTCTTTACAAGCTGGAAAGCCCTCGTAATGCGCGGCATAACCCAGGAATTTCCACGTTCACTTCGAACCAAAAGCCATGTAGTTCCAGTTAAGAGTATTGGACCCCAGCCTGCTGTCTCCATTCTGCTTGGCAGGACCACACATAAACACGGTTCAAATATTTATTTTCACTTCGCCATCTAACGTCAAACATAACAGCCACATGTAGCAGTTAACAACTCTGTTGTAAGATATGAGCAAAACCATTGCAAACTGGGGTTTAGATTTAACCTGCCTACAGCACCATTGATCACTGCAAGTCACAAATTATGTCATTTCAGCAGTGGAGCTACTGCCAGCAGAAGGATTAGCAACATCAGTCGTAACGAGCCACTTCATTTCCAAATAACATTTAGAAATTTACAGTGCCTGGAATTGCAATGATTAAATGGATAACAGAGTTGAACAGACCGGATATGGATCACTTCTAATTTTCCACTTATATCCAGTAACCCATCATAAACTATCCCAAGTCCTTTGGTCTTCATTTCTCTCACACCGGAATATTTAAACAAAAAAAGATGATCCGTCATTGAAGTTATAGTAGTGGAAAACCAATGAGAGATAAGAAGCTGGCCACAAATTCCCAGACTTAGATGTCCTGTTTCCAATTCTGGCTATGTTGGGGAGAATTAAGAGAAATGCCAATGAAGTGACACAAAAGTGAAAAATTAAACCAGACCTACAGAACATGAATCTCTGACTTTTTCTGATTATAGAGGGTCCATACTCATGTATCCAGTTTCACAAAATCATTATTCCCCATTCCCACGAGTACACACTGGTCACATATCTAAGGACCAAGACCTCAGACTGAGAGCACAGCTGGTTTAAAAGAGTTGAAACAGGGTAATTATCTTAAGAGAGCTGAGATCTAAAGAGAAGTATTGATTTTGATGGCTTCTTTTTCGTGGAAACGTCAGAATGTTTGTTACATTTCTGCGTTATTTACCACAATAAAAAAGTTGAAGTGACTAATCCCCCTGACAAAGTGTCTTGGTAATATTAAATCCCCTTTTTAAGTAGGCCTGTGGGACACGGGAAGTTTGGCATTTTATTCCAACTGGGAACAATTCCTTCCTCCCTCTCAAACTAGAAAATTTCCGAGGGAGCAGAAATTCCTCTCTGGTACCTTCTGTACTACATATGGGCTACAGGGAGGTCTTTTACATGAGTTTCTAACATTTCCTTTGCAGTTCGAGCCACTTAAACAATTACAACACTATTGTCTCTCTTTCTTCCCTTTTTCAATTCCACATCAAATCTGCAAATGCACAAATGCCTCTGAATGGAAGTCGGTGCTTTTGCTGCCATACCCATCCTTCTCCAGCTTTAGTTACACTGAAATTTCAAGTTTAGTTACACTAAGTTTATTGCTGACAGGGTAGTTTGGGTCAGCTTTAATCCAACACACCTACCATAAGCTGCGACCTCCCCAAAATGGGCCAATCCACCTGGAAAAACCAATGCTTCTCTCTTTATTTCCACATTAAAGTAATGACATAAAATAATCAGATGCTGGAATGTGTCTTGGCATGAACAACAAACGCAGGCAGCTTTATTAGCTGTTCCTCTGGAAGAAAGCTCCAAAGAGCCTACACGTATTTCCTAATGTGCACTGGGACTGACCTCGGCTCTTCCAGGCCAGGCCAGGGCACAGCTCCTTTGAACATCTTTGTAACTGGCTTTATCCTTTACTTCGCCACTAGCGGGGAAGGATGGAAAAACATTTCCCATCGCCTGGGAAACTTGTGGAAAGGGGGATGATGGATTATTGCAAGCGGGGACTTGGCGCTGTGGTGCCTCCCAAACCTCCTGGCACCGCGCGTGGGTTTGGTTCAGCTGGTAGCGTTTAAGGGGCTGTGCTATTTCAGGGACAGGGAGCCATGTGGGATCCCTGCAAACGCCTCTGCACCACTGGAGCGTTACACGGATGCTGCTCCATCTTGGTAAGTGGCAGCTTTGGGGGGGGAAATACTGATATAACCTGGGTTTGGGATATGGGTGCAGCCTTGGGGCAAGATGGTCAACGGCAATGCAGGACTGGCACCTTGTTGTCCAAAGGCCTCTGGAAGTCACTTGGTGGCCTCAGCAGGCCCTCGCTGCATCTCCAAAGGGATATACACGTGAGGTTACCTGGAGTTACTAAGGAGCAAGCACAGAAGCAGAGGGGCATCAGGCTTGGAATTATCACCAGCTCCACTTTCCTTGTGCATCAACCTGCGTGCTGAGAAGACAACATGGACCTACACAGACTCAGGGCCAAAATCTGGTTTGTTCTGTGGTGGCAAAAACCCCAATGGGGGGAATTTGCTTCCATCAGTCACACCCTGCACAGTGTCCGACTCAATCAGAAACTAGGACAAGATCACTGGAGAGAGGGATGCAGAAACATCAAAGGAGGCGAGAAAGATATTAAATTTGCATATGCGGGAGAGGAGAAAACAATGATCCAAAGGCAAACAGAAGAGCAGGCAGAAAGCAAAGCAATGTGTAGAGCGAGGCACGGCTGAAAGAGGTGTAGAGCAAAGTCGGCTTTTCTTTGAGGAGTTGGGGTCAGCTGAACTCTGTGTCCATCAAAATCAATCCCACTGAGCAGGGAGGGCAAGCACCAGCTGGGGCTGAAACTCCTGCAAGGGCAGCCCTTGTTGTTGAGAGTGGAC
The DNA here is from genome assembly GCA_013396735.1 of Grallaria varia. Classification (NCBI taxonomy): domain Eukaryota; kingdom Metazoa; phylum Chordata; class Aves; order Passeriformes; family Formicariidae; genus Grallaria; species Grallaria varia. Next base: position 472,490 of record VWZG01001374.1, read on the forward strand.
AGTCAAGACAGGACCATGTCCTACAACAGCCATCAGAAACCTCTGGAAAACACTGTGTGCGCTGGATGGAGAGTCTGAACAGAAGTCACGGCCAACAAGGACCTTAACAGTAACAGACAAGAAGCTGTGCTGCTTCTCAAGCCGTTCATGGAGCAAATTACCATCACCTGGGCTCTCTGGCTGATCTGCGATTCTTCCTCTGTTGGTGCCACCAGCATAACTTGCCTACAGGTTTGAGAGAGTTTTGTGCTGGCCATCGCAGTAACAGACAGCTGTCTGCTGTCCGGAGATGCTTCCAAGCATTCTGTACCATGAGATCTAACAAATACTTGGCAAATATTCCTGTTTACATTACAGATTGACAAGGCTCTGCCCTGCTTTCTCCAAGTTCAGTCCCCAGACCTAAGTCCAAGTCCCAGTCCAGTGTTGTGACTGTTCACTCCAGTCTTGTATAAAATCATCTGCCCTCATTAAAGCATGTGCTGGACCATGGATGGCAACTCTGGAGTCAGGGAACAAGGGCTCACTTAGCAAAGCAATTCACTGAGATGAAGCCTGATGAGGGCTTCTGGCATTTCAGACATGCACATAAACCTTGAAAGCAAAGTATTGTACAGCCTGAACTCTGGAATTTTCTCCCAAAGGAACTTCACTGCCAGGGCCTGATGGACAGAGTGCCTTACAAAAGACTTACAACACCATAACTGCACTCATTCAATGGCATGACTCCCCATGAGGTCAGTACAAACAGGAGCAATGACAAGTCTCACAGTCTCTGGAGGAAGGTTTAGAAACCTTCTCCTTGAGAACTCCTCATAAACAAAGCCTCCAAGTTCCAGTTCCTCCCCAAAACTCTCAGTCTGCAGCATACACGAGGTTTAAAAATAATAATAATAAAAAAAAATCCAACTCTCGCATAAATAAAATATAAATGGCATCCTGTGTTCTCTCCCACACCCCATTCTTCCTCCCTCCTCTTTCCTCATTGTTTGTTCAACAGGATGTTGGCTTTGCTGTGAGGTACACCAAGCCATCTGTCAAAAACATGGAAACAGTTAACAGCGCGCGCGCGCTGAGCCTGGAACGACACAGTACGGAGCCCACGGAAGGCCGGAGTCATGGGCTGTGCTTTTGGGAGAGCAAGCCAAAATTTAAACCAAATTACAGCTTTTCCCTTCTGACACGGGGAACGGCGCTTTGCTTAAGTGGTGGCTCATCTGGGATGCGCCGAAGCTGCCAGGACAGCGTTCTGGGGAGAAGCGGATTCTTCGTGGGATGATTTGGCACATGAGGAGCAAGTGAAGCAGTGTGGTCTGCTAGAACTCAGAGACAGTGGCCTTCTCGTACACATGTGAAGGTACAGGGGAATGGGAGTGACACACAAACAGTTTTGGGAGTGTTTTTCCTGGAAATAAAGGTCAAGAATAAATTCTTAGAGATTTCTGAGCTTCAGTGACCTGTTTAAAAGTTCCCTTCTGAAATCAGACCAGTCCTGCCTCCAGTATTGCTCTGGGCCAGCTGTCGGGCTGTTGCCTGTGAACGATCAGGACTCCAAACAGAGCCGGAACTGACCCCAAGATGGGAAAGACAGATCTGCCTGATTTCGAAATGACTGGTTTGAAGGCACATCTTGATTCACTAGACCCTCCAAAGGAGGGGGGAAGGGCAGAATATCTGATTCAGAAGTGAAATCACTCATTGGGTCGACTTGTTTGGCAGAATTTCCAGCAACTCCGTCCATCTCAGTTCCAGGCTGGAGTCTCCTACCTGGGAAGGGACCAGTCGGTCTCTCTGCAGTTTTTAAGTCCTTGACCCTGCTGGGACCAACCAACAAAGCTGCCAAGGAGCTACGGTTGCAGAAGCATTTCTTCTTCTCCTTTCCAGAAAAAAAGTGACCCTCCATTTGCTCAGTGGTGGGAGAGAAGAGCCAGATGGCTGGACCTGAGCAATGCGTGTGACACACGAGGAGGAGGAGATCCAGGGGTGAAAGGTTCCATAAACCCATTACGGGGAGCACACACAACTGGAAACCAAGGCCAATAAAAATTGCAACATTTGGAGATCAAACGCCTTAAATCATCACATTTCTTTAATTTAAAAATGCAGGATAAAAGAAACTAAAAAGACTCTGCAGCACATTTAAGCCAATCCAGTATTTTCCAGGCATGTCTTAATTTCGTTCACAGGACAGGTCTTAGAGAGCAGTTATAAATTAGCACTGAACACAGATGAAAGGCTTCTTTTCATAAGAGCACACCTAAAAAGTCATTCTCTCTTTCAAAAACACCATCAACAAAAATCTCGTAGCATTCAAAAATGTACTTTATCCCAGAGCTTAAGTTAAAGGTGTTCAAGTGAGAATATTTGCATTTCCTTTCACCAGATTTCTATTGGCTTCAAACCTTGACATCACTGAGAGCCACAGTAACCCTTAATTCAAAGGGTCTGGTAAGGAGCAGGCCAAGTTCCCACCAGTGAAGGTGAACCAAAGACCTAGTGCTGCTCTCCAGGTCAGGCTTTTGCCTCTATTACAGTCAAAACAGCGATAAAATAAGGAATTGGGCCCCTTAGGAGGTTTTCTCCAAGCTGTGGGAATGTCCATCTCCTTGGGCACCTCAGAGCATGTTCTCAAGTTTTGGGGGCTTCTGAGGGGATGCCCAGACTCTGTTCATACCCTCCCTGCACAACAATCCTAAACAAACACAAGGCCTTGCTCTCAACGCTGGCACTAAAGAGAATTCATTGAAACAAAGCTTAACCAACAAAAACACAACCAAAATGCACAACAGCATGTGGGGATTCGGGGCTAATCAGAACCAGCTCCCCTCTACTTCCAGCTCCCCACTCAGTTTTCAACCACTGGAAATGAAAACCTTTCCATTTTTAAGAAGCTCCAGTGTTCTGACAACAATTTAACTGAAGTCAAAGAGTTTGCTTTTGTTGGTCATTTTCCCCAAGAAATTCTAGACTGCTCTCGACTGTTTTACTGGGCACTTCTGTATTTGAAGAAGAGAAAGGCCTAAGTAAAATTAGACCCTGATGGCATCTCTGGTACCTGGCCAGGACACAGGGCTGGGCACGATCTGGTCCAAACTCATGTTTCAATGTGTGGATTGACACCTAAGGTTTAATAGAGGCTCCTGCAGAACCTTCCTGCCCTTGCAACAAGACACTTGGAAGCTCTTTTAGGATCCTGCAAATATTTGATAATACTACAAAGACAGATCTACCCATCAATTGAGAGGCCAGATAGAGCACATCCCTCTGCTCTGCAGAAAGGCACATGGTTGAGGAACAGCACGGCCCATTTCCCTGGTGTTCCCCAAGGAGCACACCAAGCTTAGCCTGGGCATGGCCTTTTATCAACACAGGTCAACACGAAACAAGGTCAGACTCCAACCAGAGCTTGGGTCTGAGCCCTGAATACTTTGCAGGTGTAGCTCGTGTCCTGCTCATCACCCAAACCTGCTCATGAGTGTTGTCTCTTCCCCCCTTACCCGCCAATGGCATTAACGCAACAGGAAAGGTCACCATGAGTCTTGACATGACTGGAATGAGGGGGGGGTTTGCGTAACTGTGCCCAGAGCAGCTCAGTTCTCGTCGCTGCCTGGCCTTATCTCTCCTCTGGCCTTTGTTTGCAGATGGAGATGATGATACCTGGAGACTTCCAAGGCATGGTTTGCCAAACCAGTAAATAACTGTCCTATTCACGTATCCTTCCAGGCCCTTCCACATGCCCCAGGAGGATGGCAGAAGTTACAGGACCCTCATTTGTCATTTTTGTCATTTGTTTTTTTCCTCCAATGGCTCTCCTGCCTCTATCTAATCAGGGGGACGTTTCCTGTCTTTGTTCTCCCCCATTCATCCTGCGGGAATGATTATTATCATCAAACAGCATTAAAATAGAAAGCCTGGAGCCAGCACCCAATTAGCTTGGAGCTGGGGAGTCCTGGAAAAGGAGCAACGGAAGAGACCACAGACAGTCCAAATGGCAAGAACGGGCATCAACTTACGTACCATTCAATCACAGCATTGTCCCCCCTTCAAAAATAAACCCGGGCTTCAAACCCAGCGTGGTCTGAAACCAATAAATGTCACGAACACTTGGGACATCCCCAGTAGGCCTCGAGAGTGATGCAAGTGCCAGTCCACACAGCAGTTTAAACCTTCCACCAACCTGGAGACAACTGCTCCAGGTCTCACAAAGTGGCAAATCATTCCCATTTCCTTTGTGCGGCAAATCTCCGCTGCCAGGAAGCCTTGGCAGCTCCCTCCTGAAGGAACAGTGAGGTAACAGGGGGGTCCGTGGGCTAAACAGAATATTTTAAGCCTTGGACCCATATTAGGTTAAAAAGAAACTTACTTTTGCCTGTTGCCTGCTCAACTCTCCAGATATATTCCATCCTTGGTAGAGTGGAAAGGAGTTCAGGCGTGTACTTGGTTCACAAACACGAGGGAAGAACCAGTGAAGATTCTTTCATGCTGAATAAAAACTGTGAATAAGATATGAGAAAAAAAATTTGGCTCACCAATCAATTTTTCCTCCAAAAATCTTTCAGATGCTTTTTTTCCTTCCTGAGAGAATAAAAACCCAAATCAATTTTTTTTTTTTTGCTTTTTTCGTTTTGTTTTTGCAGAAAGACCCATCAACTTATTAAAAAAATCCTCCCTAGACCTTGATTTTCAACTAGAAATCAGATTCAGCAAGTTAAAGGAGTTGGTACTGTCTTTAATAATGTTTTCAGCACTGAAAATATCTTGAGATGAGAAACAAATAATTTTATACAAGACCAGCCTTTTAACTCTTGAGAAATTAGAATTTTTCCAGTCTTTCACCCAACAGTTCTTGTCTAAGCCATGTATGACAGTGCCAGGAAAGCCCAGCAGGAGCAGAGTTCCTGCCTTCCCGTGGCAAGGTCACTCCATCGCCCTACAGGCACGAAATTAGGAGCACAGTTGATGAGACACCAAGTCCTGCTGTCCCCTTTGCATTAGCACAGCCTGACCAGAAGCACACCTGAGACACAACCCAGGTCAGGCACACAGGGACAGGCACCACCATGTGCCATCCTGGCTTTTCCTCCACAATACTGCTCATTTCATCTCATCCCCCCCAGTTTCCTCACCTGTTCAACAGGGAAGTCATTTCTTTATCTGCCCCAAAAGAAAGGAATTTCTCACAAGTGTGGCTGTGCTGTCCCAGCACCAGGATGGAAGCAGCACTTGGGTGGGAGCAGCAGCTTGAAAACAGCTGGACAGAAACAGCCCGGAGCTGGGATCCTGCTCTGACTTTCTGCCTGGATTGGGTACATTATGAATTTCTTCCTCAGAAATGCTGTTTCTAAACCTAAAATCACTTTGTAGCAAAGATTTTTTGAGAGGATTGCTGCTATTTGAGAGCCTTGAAAACATCAAGTGTTGTTTACTGCTTAGCTTAGCTGACCCGAGGACTTGCCTCCGAGCACAGAATTCCAACCCTTTACTGCAGAGAACCCAGAACCTGTGAGTCACAAAAGAAACTCCAAAATAACCTCGGGAGAGGCTGGAGCTGAGGAAAGGCTGCTCCTTACATCCCGTATGACAAAGCCAGGGCAGTGTCCAAACCCTTCTGCATCACTGCCTATTGGTTCTAAATTCCACATCTCTTACTAGGAAGGAAATACCAAGTGTTGACTTCTAAGAAATGGGGAAATTCAGACCTAATCGTTGGGCCCATCACTTTGCTGCTGACTGGGAAAAAAAACTAGTCAGGTTTAAAAATATAATACCTTCACCATTTCAAATCTTGCTCTTTTGATTATGTTCAGCCTATTTGTTTTCCTTCTTCCAATTATTTTTTTCACTTTCTGATTGGAGGCTAACAAGAAATGCTCACATACTCAATAAGTCCAAGCCTGCATGAGTGAATTTTTTTTCCCTTGCTCATCTTTATACACCCTGGCGCCAAACCCTGTGCTGGTGTAAATCATGTACTTGATGGGAACTTTGCTCATTTATATCCAAAGGGAATCCGGTCTCCAGTGTCTCCAGATAATGATCTTGTTGTGTTTAATACTGCATAAACACATAGGATGATGCGTTCCCTGTCTTAAAAAAGTTTGTTTAACTTTTTATGTCTCATCTTCAGTCAGAATAGCAAACAACGGGAGGGAAGGGTGGAGAAAGAGTGAGATACCAGCAATGAGATCATGCAGCACAGAGCCCGGTAAACTGGAGGGTGAGAAGTCTTTTAAACACAAATCTATCTCTGCAAAATCAATGGGAGGGGAAAAAAAAAAAAGAAAAATAGAGTCTAAATTTAACCCTTATTCTATTTAAAACCCATACGCAGCATCGTGCAGAACTGCGTTACACAAACACAATTGTGTTATATTTACGGTTCAAAACAAAACACAAACCCCTCAACTGCAAGACCGAAAGTCCCACCCTGCTGCACACGCTGGAAGAGCCCCAAACAAGGAGCAGTCCTGGAGCCCAGAGCTGTGCCAGCCCCGGCTCGGCCATGCTGGCTTGGCCAGCAGAGTAAATCCAACATCCAGGAGCAAACAGCTCCCAGCCTGCCCCATGGATCTGGTGCTCTTGGGTGACCACCCTGCTGCAGGTGTGACGAGCTCTGGGCAGTGACACCGGTTGCTTTGGTGCTGCCAAAACACCCACCAGCAAGGTGGGAGCACAGAACGAAAAGAAGGCACTGGCTTGCGACCAAACCACGGGATCCCACCATTGCTCACGGCCCCTCGGCGCCGTTTCCAGCCCTTCTGCTCACGGCGCTGGAGGTTTCTACAGGAAAAGCACCCAAAAAACCCCCCCAACAAAATTCTTTGCTGCCCACTGAAACATCTGCTTGCCAGAGACATCCAGTCCCGATGTGTCACCGTGCTCTGACTCACACGGGACGCCGGTACCAGTTTCTCTGCATGGGTTGCACGGAATTACAGTGTCCGGTGGGGTGGGAACATCCAGTGGCCAACAGGCCATAGATGCAGAGTGGCTCCAGTTCCCACAGAGCCCTTTGGACTTGATGGCAGAGCACGAGGTCACAGGGCAAGGGCTTCCCAAGGTGGCCAAGATGCTGGTGTGGCCGCTGTGCAACACGTGGCACCGCCTGTGGTTGTATCAAAATCACCCTTGGCCAACGTGACGCAGCAGCCTTGGCGGAGATGTTGGTGTAAACACTCACCCCACGGGCCACAGAGACATTCTCCAAGTGCAGGAGGATCTCTCTGGGAGAGGCATACCAGGAAACCCACAAAGCCCTATTTCTCCATCCCGCTGTCCTGGTTTTCCCACTCCAATTAGCTCTCAGATCAGGTTGGATTTATAGAGGACTTTCACATTCAGGCTCTGGCATAGGACAGAGAGGTTCCTCTCTCTGGATCACTGGCACGTGGACAATGAGCTCCTTGTCCTTCTGTCTGCCCCCATGAAGCTCTGCTGTGGCTTGATGCACATTGGGTTTCCTTTTTTTATTCGAAAATATTTAAAGACAACCTCAATTCTGTGAACACTATTCATTGCGAGCAGCATTTCAGCTCCCCCAGTTGCTCCCAAGTCAGGCTTTGTTTTCTTTCTCGGGGCTCGGACCCAGTTTAATCCCAGCCCTCTCAGTTGTTTGCAGTGGAAGGGACCCAAAAGCACAACAGTTGGGTCCATTTCTTTCCACTTTGCCTCTGCAGTTTCTACTTGAGCGAGGCATTTTGCAGCTGATGCTCAGCTCTGCTCCAGCTGTTCCGAGGTGAAAGAAGTGGCTAATGGGATCAGGGACCGGACCTTGGCACTCCAGGCATGTAAGCATTTAATCTGCCACCCGATTTATAACCTACCAGACACTCCTGTGGTGATCCCACTTTGTGGCAGCATTGCAGCCACCAGCACAGAGGTGAGAGACGCTGCTTCTTAAAAAGGCATCGGCTCTTCAGGGAAAAGCGGGAATCCAATTATAAAGAAAATTAATTTCTTTTTCTTTTTGGCCATCATTATCCTCAATCTGAAAGAAATCTCAGGCAGAATGACTCATCTGGCTCCGGCCAACACAACCTCAGCTGCTGGCAGGAGGGAGGCACAGCCTGGGAGGGGTGAAAGCAAAGCAGAATGGTCCCAAATTCACCCACCAGGCTGGGAGATTCTGCCAGGGCAGGGGGTCCCCTAAAAAAACAGCCAAAAAAAAAGGGAGGAATGCTGAGTCCCCTCAGAACACAGAGCAGAGCAAAAGCTGCTCCCCGAGAGCAGAAAAATTGAAGGAAGGGGTTCCTAGTAGCTACACCACCTTAGAAATACATTCCCAGAGGGGTCCTGTAACATCAGCTGGTGGCACACGGTGCGAACTCCAGCTGGAAACTCCAGCAGGAGTTGGGAGCAGGAAGGACAGACAGACTGGAACCCACGGGTGTTCACGCACGCCCACGCCACGGCAGCCGGAGCTTCCCGAAGCGCCGCTCCCTCCTTGACTTCAAGCTCCGGCTAAATAATGCCGCCTTGTTTTGTATCAGGTTCTGCCCTCGCAGCCCCGCTGCGGCTCAGAAACAAAGGGGGCTTCATGCAGGACAAAAGGGGACTGTTCTACCTAATGAGGACCAGTTGAGAGGTATGGAGACAGCACCCTGTCCCCACCGGGCCGCGGGCTGCCAACAAGCCCTGTCCCTCTGGCTAATGAAGAGCAGTTGAGAGGTGTGAGTGGAGCCAACAGGGACGTCTCTGAGCAAGGAGGGGGCCGGTCCCGAGAGACGCTGGGAGAAGGGAACACGTTTAGGTTCATCTGTCACCGTGATGGCTCCTGACCTGCCAACCTCCCAGGCCCCGCTCTCTGACCTCCTGCTCTGACCTCTCCAAAGAGGCGCTGGTGCTCAGCCAGAAGTCCTCTATTGACTACCTGTCAGAGGGCACCTGCTTAAGGAACCCCATAGAAATTAAAGTCACAAAATGAGTCACAAGGGACTGTTTGAGCTGGGAAGCCAGCATTAGTCCCTGGCTGGTAAACCAATCTCCCTAATTATCTGCCTGAAGAATCTCTCTTCTTTCTATTTTCTTTTCTTTGCCCCTTCCCCGTGCTGCCCCCTTCCTACCCCTCTCTTCTCTTTGGCTCATTATCTTAATTTCACATTAACCGAAGGGATTAAAAGCACCTTGGAAGAGGAAGGGAGTGGAAGGGGGAGAGGCAGAGGCTGAAGAAAAGGAGGTTTCAAGGCTTCCATGTTGGGTCCTTGCAGGAGCTCGGACAAGCAGACCAGCAGCACCACGAGCCATGGAGCTGCCATGCCAGGTCATGTTTTCATGTACAGCCCACGTTGACGCCACCCAATCCGGTACAAAAGAAAACAAACCCTCGGCGGGGCAGTGTAAACCAAGCCCTGTCCGAGGGAGGATGTGTGGCTGGTCCTCATTTCCCCACCCTCCTCCCCTGCAGTGTAATGTTATACAGCTGCATGAGGGCTTCTTTGCCTGTCACTGGTGTTTCTTGTCTCAGGCACATTGAAAAGGGCTGTCGTGGCACCCGGGGCACGGCCACGCTCGAGGAGCTGCTCCCTGCCCAGGGCTGGGCAGGAGGACATCACACCAGGGCACCACGTGACGAATGGCACCATGACATCTCACCAGGGCACCGCGTGAGGAATGGCACCGTGACATCACACCAGGGCACCGCATGAGGAATGGCACCATGACATCACACCAGGGCACCACGGGACAAATGGCACCATGACATCTCACCAGGGCACCGCGTGAGGAATGGCACCGTGACATCACACCAGGGCACCGCATGAGGAATGGCACCATGACATCACACCAGGGCACCACGTGACGAATGGCACCATGACATGGCACCAGGGCACCGCGTGAGGAATGGCACCATGACATCGCACCAGGGCACCACGTGAGGAATGGCACCATGACATCACACCAGGGCACCATGTGAGGAATGGCACCATGACATGGCACCAGGGCACCGTGTGAGGAATGGCACCATGACATGGCACAAGGGCACCGTGTGAGGAATGGCACCGTCCCCTCCATCACTGGGCTGAGGTTGACTCCTTAAGAGTTCATTGAATGAAGATTTGTGATCCACAGCTCTCTTAATTTTGTGTTCCTTATATAACACAAAGGCACAGGAATTTTGTGATTCATCGGATCTGGATCCCCATTCCTTTTCAATCTTCATGGAATCACAGAATGGGTTAAAGCTCATCCCATTCCACCACCTGCCATGGGCAGGGACATCTCCCACCAGCCCAGGTTGCTCCAAGCCCTGTCCAACCTGGCCTTGGACACTTCCAGGGATCCAGGGGCAGCCACAGTTTCTCTGGGCAACCTATGCCAGGGCCTGCCCACCCTCACAGCCAAGAATTCCTTCCCAATATCTAATCTAAATCAATTAGTGTCACATTTGAAGTTCATCAAGCACCACATTACCAAGACACTGCAGGGACCAATGATAACACTTGTTTTTCAAACAAATGCTCCTTTTTTTTTTTTTACCCCCCATATGGGAAAATCAGGTTAATGCTACTCACTCCCTCACCCTGCAATGAAGCCAAACTTCAGATGCAGAAAACTCCAGAAAAACCACCTAAAATTTGAATGGAGACCTGAACAATGCTCTCCTACAAACAAACAGCATCCTCATCAGATCCCAAATCCCTTCCCAGAGGGCGGGATTGCATCTCCTGTGGCTGCATCTCCCACAGCCCGTGGTGCTCAGCACGAGACAGAACATCCTGTCACATCCAGCATTAAAAAGCTGTTACTCTACAAAGACAATTATTACCTTCTGAAACTTCTTAATTACAACAATAGTGAATCAATGAAACCAACGAACACAAAACCCACCCTGAGAAAAACCCCAGCCTGGGCTGTAATTTGTTCCCAACTCCAGCGGTCGCTGTGAGAAGCGAGGCCAGGTGGGTCTGAGTGCCTTTCCCTAGAGGATCACATCCAAGGCTTTACAACAAAGCCAGCTAGCAGGGAATTTTCACATGGGTCTAGGTTTCATCATGAAAATTTTTGCCCTCTACTCCGCCTAACCCTTGCGGAAGCCAGGACTGCATTTCAGTTTTATTCACAAATCTGGCTGTAACCCATTACACTCTGTTAAAAGGCCAAGGATTTAATAGTATATAACTCCACAGTTAGTCCCATTGGATTCCACAGGATTACTTTTGCAGCCAAGTACCAGCATTAAGTGTGAATAAAGACATCAAACTATGGCTGTAAGTGTTGATGATTCATCGGCAGAATTCCTAGAAGAGAGGGAATCCACACAAGAGCCTCATAGCTGTGAAGTGACCTAACTAATACATTGTTACACAGATAGTAAAGCTGCATCCACTGGGAGAAATGGGAAAAATATATTGCCTAGCGGGGATGTCATGAAAGTGAGAAGGTTTCTTGCCCTGTTTCTGTGCTGTCAAATACTCCCTTATTTCTTTGCACTGCTGCATGTTCTGGGAGCCCCAGCTCAGCTGAGGAGGGGCAAGACCTCCTGCTCTTCCCTGCCCAAGGGATGGGAGAATGAGGAGCTCAGCATGACCCTGGCTGCTCCTCTCAGCCACCTGCAAGCAGAGCCAAGCTCACCCACAGTGACCAAGCTCAGCCCAGCAGAGCTGGTTTAAGCAGGAGAGATGTGTGTCTCCTTCCCAGCCCCAAACCATCGCCAGCAGGTAAATAAATGCCAGACCAAAGCGCAGGTCCCGGAGCTGACACTCCTCTCACACCCCAGAGCAGGTATCTCCGGTCACACCAGTCACCCCTTAATGAACCCACCAGGGTTTGGCCTCTCTTTTATTGGGTGAAAACATTTTCTCATGGCCAAATGATAAGGAAGGTTGATGCAATGGGTGGCAAAGGACAAAAAAACCCACCCCAATAGTGATGAAAAGACATTTTTCACATATTTTCTCCCTGGCATCTTCCAGGAAACTGATAAAACCGGTTTCAGATGTAGTTTTCATTCAAAATGCAGCCACATATCTTGGGATTGAGTAAACCCAAGCCTCAAGTGCAGGCACCAAAGGAAGGAGCATGCCCTGCTTAATGGCCCACAGCCTCGAGAAGAGGCTGCAACCAAAGCCAGGAAAGAAAGCAGCAGAGTTCCCTCCACCTTCCCCACCAGCACCTACAGGGAGATGAAGTGTCTCCAAAGAACTGCCTGCGTTTCCATCCGTAGGTCTGTGTTTCTACCAGAGGCACCTGCTGAGAAACACTGCGGGCTGAGAAGCAAACACAACAAATTTGGGAACCCAGACATGCAGTTCAGACTCATAAATGGGAAAATCATCCTCTGGGGTTTAGCTTGGAAACACCAGTGGCTCTGGAAACCAAAGAGTGTGCAACATAAAATCACTGCATATCAGTGCAAGGAAACTTCATGATTCTTCAGAGCTCTGTTTGTCTTCTTTCCCCCACCCAAGACCATGGGGGAAGAATCTTTCTTTACCTTCCCAGGGAAGGTAAATGTGATTTAACAAGTATTATTTAAATAAGCCTCTTGAAGTAGAGCCTTTGTTGCTATGGTCAAAAAACACACAGGCTCAAGACTTTGTCAGGAAAATTAAAAGGCAAAAGAAAAAGCAAAAGCACTTAATTCACACACAGCTAAACTTTTATACTATTCTACTACTGTCCATAAGTGTCTCTGCTACCCATCATTGGCTAGGTGTTCTTGTCCATCAGTCTTAGTCCATCCTCTGAGAGGTGGACATCACCTCTCCTCATGCTGGCAAATCTCAAAACACACTCTTGCTATTCTTGGTTGTTTTCTTCAACTCCTGCTGCTTTCCCAGGCCTGGCCCAAGGACACAGGAGGTGTTTTCTGCAGCTTTCCCAGGGCTACAGTCACATCCTCTCAAGGCCAAAGATGTCTGTGGCCCAGTATTCTTCCACAAGTCATAGGAGGAAAAAATGGATTATCAGTTCACCTATGGGACACACACAACAGCCCCAAAGCTGGGGGAGCTCTGCTTCTCAGAGCCTTGAGAAAGTCTTTGTTTCAAGTCCAAGATGACTTTCCCAAGGAGCAGGTCAGGGTTTGCAACACTGGCTGCTCTTGGGTGCTGCTGCCTGGCAGAAAGCCCTTTCCCCTGTCACAAAGTCCAGCGTACTTCAGATTCCCATTTAGAGAAAACCCAGCCAAGATTTTGATGTTTTCCACAAAGCAGAAAGTCCTGACGTTTTTCATTAGGAAGAAAATCACATCTTTTCCCTCCTGATAAAACCAAAGCCCTGCCGTGGATGAGAATAACTCAGTCACACTTTGGTGGTGAACATTGAAGACCATGAAGTTCCTCCTTCATTCTCCCTCTCTGTAAGTCACCGTGGTGGGAAGTCCTACCCTACCTGCAGCCACCCTCCAAAGGCAAGGTCTCTGAGCTCCTTTTGGAAGGGGAACACAGGCATCATCCCTTCCCCTTAAAGGTTTCTTACACCACGTGTGGCGTCACCAACCCTCTCGCTCACTGTTACACCAAAGGGTTTATTTACAGTAATAGAGAAACCAAGATGAAGTGAAATGCCAGTGCTGAAATGACAAGATCCCAGTCCATTGAAAGAGCCTTTTGATGTTATCCAAACAAAACATGAAAGCTAAAGGAAGTCATGCCAACGTCATCTGCTGGGAAATATAGTTAAAGCTGACACTCTTGGAAAACATTTTGATTTTAGCCAAAATCTCTTTGTTCTTTTCAGTGTAACCTCTTACACAGAGCAGAGAAAAAAGGTTGGACCAGTTTTACTGGGAACATGCTCAACAGAGACCCACCATGTACTGTGCTGGATTTTGCCATAGAAACTTGGATGCACCTTGGAGAGTCACTCCAAAAGAAGACAGAGGTGCAAAGTTGCTTCCCACCCAAGCAGCCTGGAGTGGGCCAAGGCCACCTTTTGTCTCCTTTTAGGAGCCTGGATGGAGATACTTTGCTTGTACAATAGTAATGAAATCAATAGGAATTTTTGTATTTCTAATAGTCAAACTGGAAGAATAATTCAAATACACACGTTGATTCTGACAGACACACATCTTAAAACTCATTAAGAGGGGCAATGCTGCTTGTTTTAAATGTTTGTACACTTCTTTCCCCTCCAGTATCTTGGAAATGACACAATAGAAGAGACAAAGAAGGAACCAGCAGCAGTATCTCTTCCCCGAACATGCAGTAATGATAAAAAAATCCCCAAAGTCCAAGTTAAGAGTTAGAAATGGCACCAAAGGTGGGCAATTCCCCAAACTCAGGTTTCTGCTGAAGTGTCCACTCAGCCCAAGTGTCTGGGTTTGGGTCTCAAGTTCAGTAAAGATGAAAAGTCAGAAATAGCCAAGTGTCAGGTTTACACACAGCAAGGAAAACAAGCAGAGTTATGGGAGAGCGAAGCAGCTGAATTAACGATGCCTTGGCCGACTCACAACGTGAAGCTTCCAGGCTATGTGGGTTGGGTTTCCTGGCCTCAGGGCTGCATTTAAACTGCTTTTGCAAATGTAAGAGGCCAAAACTGTCCCCTGCGCTCAGAGGACGAGTCTCCAATTTGGCTTTTGGCTGCACAGCCTGAGCTGTTGGTTCCAGTTGCAGGGAGATGTGACTGGGGAAATCCCTGACACGGGGGGAACTGAATTGCTGAGGGGGTCTGAGGTTAAGCATGACTTGTCTTCAGTCCAGAATCACACAGCTCTACATTCAGTGCCTCCAGAGTCCTGAATTGTCAGGAAAGTCTGGTGCAGAAGAGGTAGTTTTCCTTCATCTGCCCTACACTTGCACCCACTGGGCTCCAGTCTCTTGACTCATCCTCAGCCTTGTGACAAAAGGGACAACCACCATGTCAACATCTGCACTGGGACCTTTCCAAGCCCTGTTCAGAGCACTGCAAAAGCATCTCTGTCTGCGTTTGGTACCCCAAATTCCAATTCACACTGCCTTCCCTCCTCCTGGGACTTCCCCTCTGCTGCAGACATGGGGCTGGCTCCACGCAGGGCACCCACAGCTCGGTTCAGAAACAAAGCCCCAGAGTCTTTTCTGCCAACCAGAGAGATAAAAAAAAAAAACCAACCCACTAATGCAAGGAGCAAAACAGTCCAGAACCCCGAGTTGCTCAAGAAAAAGGGAGCAGCAAGGCTGCTGATCAAGCCTCTGAAGGATGCCTCCGAGCTGCCCAAGTGCTCTGGTCCAAGTCCCCCGCTCGCATCCCTTCGATGTTCCCCTGCAGCACTCTGCTGGTTTGTTGGTTTTATTTTGCCCAGGCTCCTCAGTCATCTCCCCAGTGGAATGAATGATTCACGTTCAAACACTGAAGCCAGTTTAAAGCTGACTTGCCATGTAATGGATCCTCTTTCCCTCCTGGCTCGGGCTCCCGTGCTGCTGCTCAGCAGCTGCCGTGCTCCATCTCCGGGGCAGCGCTGCCGCCTCGGCCGGGGCCATCCTGCCCGTGTCCACCGCTGGCACGGCATTTTTAGCCTCAGGCATGTGCTGAAATTCCACCAAAGACCTCTTGAATCAAGGCCAGACAGGTTCCCTTGGCCATTCCCAATACGTGCACAGTGGCCAAGTGCTGAAAAGGTAAACGGTTAAATGAAATCTGGGGATTCTTTTATTTTTTTTCTTTTATTTTTCCTGTACTCGGTGCCAAATGATTGCGGAGCTCCTTAGCAAAAAATTAACAAAAAACCCCATCGACAGGACGTGTTCCAAATCAGCCACAGAGCACAGCAAATAAATTCAAACGCACGGGATTCCTCCCCTCAACACTATAAATAATAAAAACAATATAAGGCCACAGAAACCAAACCAAGGCAGAAACAAACATGCCTTGAGCCATTGATTGATCTATACATCTGAGTATCCATCATCCCTCTGCTTCTCTCTCTGTCTGCTTTGGCATCTGGCATTAACCAGATTTTGAGAGATGACCTTCAATTTGCTCACTCTAAAGCAAGTCTGGCGTGCCAGAGACTTAACAGATGATATACTTTGGCTCCAAGGAGTCAGCGCTCCAGAGTCTTTGAGCGTCCCACTCCAGATCCGGGATAGAGCAGGACTCAGCGCAAGCACGTAATACTTCTATCACTCCCCTTGGATCATTTGGACTTGTGTGGTTATTTACTACCTGGTCTGGCTTCTGGGAAATCTGGGGAGGACTCGGAGCCTCCTGCGAGGACCCTCTGGAGTTGTGGTATGCCCCGGGCTATCTCCTGGATTATGGAGTTTCCATTGTGTTTTCTGGGGGAGATGGTGGGGGAGATTAACAGGAAAAACATTGTCCCAAGCCCCAGCCGCCGTGGTGACTCATGGCTTGGCCCCTGCGGCCCCCACCAAGGCAGCAGCTCAGAGGCTCAGCTGCTCTGTGCATGGTGCTTTGAGATCCTGGGACGTGCCACATCGGCTGTTGGGAAGGCTCCCTGCACCCATCTGAGCCAGGCACGGCTTCCCAAATCCCTTCCTTCACTCCAGCTTTAGTTAGGACGCTTGGTTCCGCTCGCTACGTAGGAGGGGAACTCTTCGCTCCGCACACGGAGATGGAGGGAAAGAACACGACGTCCACCCGAAACCCCAAGCCCTGGGAGTCATCTGCTCTGGCCGGGGATCAAAGGCTCCGTTCCATTTTTAACCGCTGCCCTGCCCCACCTTACTACTGCAGTGCATCCAAGCATGTTTTCCCATCATTTCATTGTGTGCCAGAGGATAAACAAAAGCCATCCCCTCGGTCCCAGGGAAGGATGCATTCCTGAGAACTGCGAACCCTCCTCAGCAGATAAGTGCCTTTCCCACTGCAGGCTGCGACAGCTTCTGTAAACCTTGACCGAGCCAGCTTTCCTGAGCTTACATGACAGGGTGGCAGGCCAAGGGAGATGGATGGCTTTATTTTTGTCAAGAGCAAATCTACAGATGTTGGTTAAAACCAATAAAAAAACCAAACCAAAACAACCCCCCCCCAAAAAAACCTCTGAGGGTGATTGAGAAGCAGTGGAAGGGGGACAAAGAACAGTCCAGAGATACGTAAAGATGAGTAATATATACAATATGCTTAAAAATAACACCAGTGGGAGCTGACATCATTTGTTTACTCATGGTCTGCCTGTGCCTGGCTCAGTGGAATCGTGGCATGGCACATGGGGCTCACCCTATTGCCACTTGGGTCCACAGATTCCTGAGGGGAAGAGTTTCCACCATGTTGTACCTGTTTCCCAGAGGGCAAAGCCAGGAGATCCTCCTCTCAGACACAGAGGTGGAAATCCCGAAGCATGGGGGGACTGAATGATATTCAGTCTTGTTGCCCTGTCTGGAGACTGGTCTCTCCATGGATCACTGACTGGTATTGGGGGAGTCTCAATGGGGCACCACAACCAGCCCCACAGCTCAGTCATCTCTGGAACCACTTCTTCATCCCACCACCACCCCTTGCCGTGACTTCAAACAGAACCAACAAAATCTACACTTAAACACCTCCATTGGGACTCTCCTTGTGCCAAACCATGCCCTGACTAGAAGGTCTCTAGAGCACAAAATGGGAAAGAACGTGTCCCCCGAGAAACAGCCTTTCCTAAGGCTTCATCTCAGGGGCTGTTTTTAGATCCACGATGGAAAGAGCAAGGGCAGATGTCCTGAGAGAGAAGCAGAGAGCATACTGATGGTCCAAATCCATTACTGGACCTGGCTCATGGCCAGCACCCACAAACTCTTGAATTTTTCATCTTGGAGTAACTGCTCCTTCATTTGGTTTTGCTCTACCTCAGTTTCCCCAGCTGGAAATGAGGATGCTGGTGCACAGCCCGGTGCCAGAGTCACATCTCAGATGAATTAATAAACAAATGCTCGTTAAAATGTGCTCCATGTTCCACGTACAACCATCTTGGAGAGTGGGAGAAAAGCAGTGACATTATTTTAAACAGAAAGCCCTGTGCACCATAATGTCTTTCCTCTGTGTGAAATCATAAATTTTATGGACATCACAGCTTTGCTGAGGGCTCAGCATCTGAAGAGGAGGTCCTTGAAACAAAACAGTATTCCTGGTAGACCTCAGAACAGATGGAAGGTGCCTACATAAGGCCACTGCTCTAAAACTGCCCTCTGCTTGCCCACCTTACACATTTCTCACACGCTGCACGTGCCAGGGCACCACCTGATCAAGCTCCCAGCTAGATGCAAATGGGATATTTCAGTCCTGGACTTATGCAGTGGTTGGCAGAGACTGCCAACAAGGCTAGAGAGCAGCCAGGCTCTCTGGTGTGTTTGTGTGCGTCAGCCACAGATACCTGACTACCAGGAAATGGAGTGAGACCATCAACTCATTACACATAAGCCATCAGATGGTAACAACTTTCAGTCGCTGGTATTGACTTGAGCTGCAGTTGAAAAGGCACTGGTGAGATGAAAGGCTCTGTATCCCATTACTAATCCCCTGAGCTATCCAGTCCCCCAAATTTTGTGGAAGTTTTAAGTTTCACCATGAAATGTTCATAAAATGAAATGCACATTTGTTGCCAGCTCTACTTATTCCTATCCAAGCATTTCCTCAAATTCCCTCCCCTGGAAGCATTAGCAGCAAGGACTGTCTGCTGCTGCTGGAGGCAGCTCCTCTGCTCCCAAATCCCAGGAGCCCGGTGTTCTCCTGGTCTTCTCTCCAGGAACCCCTGGGCACTGGGCACTGCCTGCCCTTGGTGACCCCCATTAGCTATCTACAGAGGGACAAACATTTCTCAAAGGGCTGTCAAGAAGTTCAAGCCTTTCCACAGACCCTCAGGGCCACAGATGGGTCTGGCTCCAATGCCTGCAGCAGCCCAGGGTCCAACTCATGCTGCTGGTGAAGACCACACTGCCCTCAGCACCCTCCTTCCCACCAGCGAACATGCTCCACCACCCACCAGATGGCTGTGACGAGTCACAATCACGTGTGTCACTCATCAGAGAACCTCACTTGCATTTCGGAGGCCTCTGTCATGCAGCTGGACTCCAGCAGAAGGCTGGGAACAATGTGGGAACAAGGGCAGGAACATTCCCATCCCAACATCCCCACTTGGAAGGCCCTTCTTTATTTTTTTTTTCCTTCTTCTCTCCCCAGATCTCTCCCACCTCGACAGAGGAAGGCGAACACAATGCCTGTTAGCAGCAGGGAAATCTCTCCCACATTTTCTCCAGCTACAGAGCGGGGCACAAAGCCTGTCCGACGTCGCTCGCACGGCGCAGAACGTCCTCACACCCATGCAGAGGCGGCTGCTAAATCAGAAACAGTCCCACAAAATGTGGACACCGCAGGAGCCAAAGCGGGGCTGGGATGTTGTTGCTCAAGAGAACAACCTCTTCCCAGGGAGATAATGAAGAGCAAAACAGCCACAGGAAGAGCAAACGGTCGTAGCGGAGCCGGATGGATATCGTTATGTCCATTGGGAGGCCTTTTTGGAAGCACAGCATCCTCCCTCGAGGAAGGGTGAGAAACCTTCGGAGAGCTGTTCAGCAAAGTGCTGTGGTCACTCACAGGAATTCTGCTCATGCCCCAGGAATGCGTCACTGCCCACATCCACACGCACATCCCCAGCTCTGCAGCTTCTCCCTGTGGACTCACAGCCAGGAGAGCTGCCGTAGAGGAACCCCAGCCCTCTCTCCTCCAGGGAGGAAGCCCCTCAATGGTGCTCACAAACCAAACCAAAGCCTTTCTCTCTGCCCATGCCACTCCGTTGAAAGCCATTCTGTGGTCGTGGTGTGCCTAGAAACACCCATTTCATGGTTAAAAATACTATACCTACAAATTACAACATTTGGGGAAGCCTGCAAAGAAGTGGGCAGAGCTGACTACAACGTTGGACTGAAGCTTCCAAAACCCAAATGTTGGCAGGCCAACTGCTGGACTAGTCACTTGGAAAGGCCAGACTCATCCTCCTTCACTCACAGCACACTCATGTAACCTCTCCCTGCTCAGGAAAAGCTCACCACTGCCCACTCACCTTCCTGCTGCTCTGCCTGTGATCCCTTGCCCTCTTCAGGGTCAGTTCTGGCAGTGATGGAGGTCTAGAATGGATCAGACCAGCAAAGAGGTCCAAAGGGAAAGTTCTCCTTCTGCTGGGTTAATTTTTCACAGGATCAGCTGATTCAGATTGCCCAGAGACATGGCAGATGCCCCATCCCTGGAANTGGGTTGCCCAGAGAGGTGGCATCCTCTGGAAATCCCTGGAAACATTCAAGGTCAGGCTGGATGGGGCTCTGAGCAACCTGATTTAGTGGAAGGTCTTCCTGCTCACAGCAAGGGAGTTGGAACAAGATGATCTTTAAAGGTCCCTTCCAACCCAACCCATTCTGCGAGTCTGTAATTTCAGCAGCTCACTCTGTGGCAGCAAGACCAGCATGATGGGGCAGTGGAGGCAAGGGCAGGGCACCTGAATACAGGCACCCTGGGCTGGATGTTCTGGGAAACCAAACCCTTGAGGTACCATCTTATAACCAGCTGAAAACAGTCTAGAAATCTCTGCTTCCACCCCTGGCTCCTCCTCCCTTTTTCACTCTTTCTTCTGTTGGCACAAACAGAAGACCCAACAAACCCAACATTTCTGTGAGCCACTGTGGACAAAATGGTTATTTCTCTTCCAAATTAGTACATTTAGGCTTGGTGTAGTGTCCCAACTCTGCAACACTTTAGGCAGATATTTAACATGACTTTTAGACCCAACTCAGCACCAGAACATCCCATGGGGTTCTTTGCTTTGATGTCAAAGCTATTTAGAGCAGTGTCACTCACGGACTTCGGCAGCACTCCTGTGTCCAATCTCATTGAACAGCTCGTTGTTTTAGCCAAGTCTAGAGCCAAAGCCAATATTCTTGGAGCAATGATATCAGTGTCTGGCCCAGGGAGCAGAGTTTCACTCCTCCAGTGGTCGGAGCATTTCTCTGCCTCTCCGATAGACTTGTGGCTCCTTGTGGAAAAGCCTTGGTTCCACAAACATTGCTCTCCGTAGTAAGCCCAGCTTATCCCATCACACTCCCCCTCCTTTCTCAATCACCAGCCACTCACTCCCAAATCCTGCTCACCCCTCAATTATGCCAATCCAAGTATTTACGGAGCCACACGGTGAATCAGCCAAGGGAGCTGATCCTGCAAAAAAGTGAAACAACCTCGCAGAAAAGGAGACGGAAAGAGAGAGAGAGAGGAAGAAAAATCATTCACTAAGAAGGGGCCTTAACAAGAACTGTAAAAATCCATGGGGCAAGCTGGATTTTTAAAGGGTAACTTGGTATCCCAAGTACTGCCCTCACATCTGTTTACTGTTATCCCAGCACAAGTGAGGTTCCGGATACCGGCACTACAGGGGCTGAGGCATAATAACGCGTGGCACTTGGCTTTTCTGCTCCTATTAGGGCTGATTACAACTGTCTGAGCTGCAGTGGTGCTCATCATGGCTGGGGGAGGGAAAAGGGGGCTTTCCAACTCCGAAGGAGGAAAGACTCGGGAAAAGGTTTCACAAGGCAGCTTTCAAATGGCTCATTTTAAGCAACTTGCAGCTGTGTTTTCCTACACTGATTATGCAGTGGGTTTATCTTTAGGGACAAAGATTGGGGTCATAACATCCTGCCCCTCCCCCAGTTTAATCTGTACAGGTAAAGGGAGACATTTGGCACTGGAGCAGCGGGGGAAGCACGAGGAGTGGAACGGAGCTTGTAGGCAAATCACCAAAACTTTGAACCTTTCAAAGCTGCATTTTTCTTTACATGAAAAAGCTTGATATAAACATATACCACTGCCCCTCACCTCTCCTCTCTATTTCTCTGCCACAAACCTCATTCTTCTATGATAAAAGTAATGGATTTATGGAGTCATCAGGCTGACAAAGGCATGAATGTGCATTTTAGAGCTTAAAGTCTTCCACTTCCAAGGATAAAGTTCTGCTCACGTGCTGCTCCATCACCACTGTTCCACTCCACTCCGTGGGAGCACAAACAGCCCTCTTAGCACTCGGCAAATCTTCCTTCTGCTTGGAATTGGCAGCAGGAATCTGGTTGTGGAGAGACAAGAGGGGAAAGGCGGAAGAAGGGAATTTCTGTGTTGTGGGACACTTTCAATTTAGTCGGTTTGATCTCCAAGTTTTCGTGGTCGTGCTGAACAAGATCATGTTTGAGTTTCACAAATGACTAGAAAGGGAAAGCTTGTTTGTTCCTTTTTTTTTTTTTTTCCCACCAAGGAAATCTATGGCTATAATGCAAACATCAAGCAGCCAGAGCAAAGGAACAAGCCGAAAAACATCACCACATTTGATCCCCCACAACAAACACTGGTTAGCAGGAAGCCACAACAACGGGAGGCAGAGCAGCGGTGGTCTCCACGGCTACACGATAACCCAAAATCAGAACACTAAAACACAACGACCACAGCAAACAAGCAGCCAAAGACACGACAAGCACAAGAACAAACCCACCGCCACACATCAGAGGCAGAAATGATGGTCACAGCCTTAATCTCCGTCCCTGAGAGGCACATCAAGTCACTGTCAGCCACAGCCGTGGTACATCCCAGTACAAAACACTCCCAGTAGCTCATCTAGGACGATCAGCCAAGAAATCACCCAACCTAGGGGACAATTAAAGTAAAACTCTAAGATATTTACTACTGCTGTCCCATAAAAAGGGAAAACCACATGGCCTCTGATAACAAAACATTTGATACATTCGCTCACATTTCCTGTCTGGCTGGGAAATTAAGGACACATCAGACGTTAGATGAAGAGATGCTCCTTGTTCCCAGCCTGTGTTCCTTTGGATTTTGAGGAGAGATGGGCAACACTGTCAGTTGGAAAAACTCCTGGAGGAAGGAAAAACCTGCCAGGAAAGTGTGGTGACCACCTCTCAAAACATGGAAGTATGAGTACATACAGCAAAGAGAATTTAAATTACCATTAGTCAATTTGGTCACTGACAAGACCAGCTCACATGTAATGACAAATAACTGGGGAGAAGCTGGGAATGAAAAGAATGAAATATGTCTCCCTGAAAGAGGACCACAAGAAGCAGGGGCTCAGTCATACCAGTGATGACTGTTTTAGGTGCCTGCATAGTCACAGAACTGTAAGGGTAATACAAAGGGAAATGGAAAAATTTTGTGCACTGTTAAAATTGTCATTTGAAGATCAACCAAAAAGGAGGAATGGAAATAGTCATGATTTTTCTGCACCAGCTGAGCAGTGGGAGAACAGGGCTGGCACATGATGCATGAGCAGTACAACCAAGGCATCCAAAGATCACAAGAAACCTTTTTTCCCCCCAGAAAGAACAATATATTAGAAAGGCTTTGTGAATTGCAATCTATCAATGCAATTTTACTGTGTCCTGCAGCTTGAATCCATGTGACCAGTCATGCAAAGCCTTCCTGGGTCTGCTCCACAGCCCATTCCTGTCCTGCTGCAGGGTGGAGGTGCCATGCCCCAGTGGCTCGCGCTCAGGCACGACATCAGGGCTTCCCAAACTCAAAGTCTCCCTTTGCCACGGGCTACCTGATGGAAATGGAAAAGTCACTTAACTGGCTATTGAATGAGAAGAGCAATATGTACCCAAGCTGTCAAAATTAATTTATAGTTTCAGCTGGGACTTTGGCTTTTATCAAAGCCATGAACACGCATGGCCAGTCAGTCTCTGGCCCCACATAAAATAAACTACAAAATCTTTTCTCTGGACTTTGATAAAGCAGGCAAAAGGTCAAAATGGTCCAGTAACCTGGATAAACCATTTCTCCAAGGGTTCAGTCAAAGAAAAATCTTGAGAAACCAAGTGGTTCACCCTGTGCCAGTCCAGAGAGGTTGGGCAGCAAAGCAGAGTCTGGCTGCCCCATTCCTTCCTCCCTTTGGGGCTGGGAAGGTTGACACTACACAGAAAGTGGCAGTGGTGGGATGGTCTCCCTTTCACACTCCAACACTCCATGGCCTTTTTCTCCTTACTGTGTTTTCCAACTACTCCTAAGTTCCCTTCTTTCCTTCCTACTGCTGCACATCCCCTCCCTGGAAAAGGGATTTGACTCGTGCTGGCATCATGAGACCAAGCAGAGGATTTCTTTAAAATGTTTGGCATTTCACAAAGTTCACCACACTGTTCCCAAACTGACCCTGACGGGAAGGTCTCCAGTTCCACCGTACCAACCAGGCACTTCCTGGATGTTCTTCTCCATCACTACTGGAACTCTCCTCCACGGGAGATCATCAAGTGAAGCCTCAGCAGCTGGATCTGGGAAACTGGTCATGGTCCCAAGCCTGCCAGAGCTCAAGAAGCATTTGGACAATGCTCTCAGGCACGTGGTGGGATTCTTGAGGTTGTCCTGTGCAGGGTCAGATTTCAATGATCCTTGAGAGTCCCTTCCCTACTGAGGACATTCTGTGGATCTGGTCTGCCCACAGCAGTAGCTCGTTCACAATTAAAAGCAAGGCCCCAGCACTCGGCAGGTCCCACTTTGCAGGGGAAGCACTAATCCCACTCATTGGCTGTTCCCAGCTCCCAAAGACAGCAGTGAACTGCCCAAAAGTCATCTACAGTTTAAATCAGGTGAGCGCCAGCCCTAAAACACAACCAAGAGCTTTTCACAGCAGCCTCGCTTGCAAGAGCTGAGCATTTGTTAAATGTTTCCTTAATGACCTCTGGCCTTCCAGGGCTTCCTGGCATTCCCTGCCAGCCAAACTTCCCGAGCACGTGCTGGAGCAGCCATGGCAGGGGCAGGAGATGAGCTCACACGAGGCCAGCCCAGCTCAGGGTGCTGGTGCTCGGCTGCTGCGTTGGCTCCTCGCGGCTCCCTCGCTATCAGGAACAGTTAATCTGATTTTCCTCTCATCTGGACTGCCAGTATTCCAGGGCAGGGCAAGCTGTCCAAGACAACAGCATAATCCAGGCTTATAAACGAAGTGTGGCATGAAGGGAGTGATGTGTAGTCAGCCTTTTGGTACTGCTTTATATGGCCATGACAAAGCTTAGCCAAGGAGGACTTGGGACGCCGAAGTCCAGAATGAGAAACAAAAGGTCAAATTCTTTCCCTTCTCAATGAGATTTCCAGGTGGTAGAAGAGGCTCAACTATTTAATTAGATTTTTGTAAGTTTTGTAACAGAAGTCATTCATGTGAGGAGAGCCAAGGCAAGATGATCTGAAATCAGACACATCTCCACACCTCTTCATAAGCTGGCTGGGCCACGTTTCCCAAAAGCTTGGGAAGAGATCCCAGTGAACTGGGGACAAGCCCTCAAGGCAGACAAAAACAGAGGTCTGGGGCCAAGTTTTGGTTTAAAGTCAGAGCTCATCCCACTTCCAGACTCCAGGAGAAACTCCAGGGTTTAAGAGCAGGGTTTAGAACCTTTAGGAGCAAACCCATCACAGCCTGCTGTGGACAGCTGTGGTGGGGTGTTCCTCCCCTAGAAGATGCCAACAGCACAGACTGGCAGTTTTCTCACTGTTATCAGAGAGAAAATGGTCCAGAGAAGAGCAGCCCGTCGGATCTAGGACAGAGACCTGCAGTGTGAGCATCCTGAGCACATCCAGTTCTTCCAGGAGTAAGGAGGGGGCCTGGAGGGATCTGCTGGACAGACATTCCCCCAGCACAGAGGTTTCTGCAGACCCAGACGACTCCCTCCAACCTGGCACGTGAGCAACTTGTGTGTTTTAACAGATGAAATGCCAACAGCCCAGTCTGGCAGCCTTAAGAGTCCCTTCCAGCACCTAAAGGGGCTCCAAGAGAGCCAGAGAGGGGCTTTGGACTAAGCCCTGGAGGGCCAGGACAAAGGGGAATGGAGGGCAGGGATAGATGGGATACTGGGAAGGAATCCTTCCCTGGGAGGGTGGGCAGGCCCTGGCACAGGGTGGGCAGAGAAGCTGTGGCTGCCCCTGGATCCCTGGGAGTGTCCAAGGCCAAGTTGGACAGGGCTTGAAGCAACGTGGGCTGGTGGAAGGTGTCCCTGCCCATGGCAGGGGGTGGAACTAAAGATCCCTTTAAAGTCCCTTCCCACCCAAACCATTCTGGGATTTAACAGCAGTTTGCCTGAGAAGACTTTGGCCCAGCACGACAATATATAGAACTTGGCAAGATCTGGCCCAACACCTTTTGGTGATTGATTAATTTGACACAAATGACAAGGCTATAGAATTTCACCTATTCGGGGTTTTTCAGTTTAAAGAAAAATGCAGGATATGAATAAGGGAAAACCCTGTCCTTCAGTGTCTGTATCCGAGCTTTCGGAATGTGCTATTTTTAGATGTGCTCCTGCCACTTGCAGCTTTATAATATAAATGATTGCTCTGGGCATCTTAGAGTAAAACAAATTAATTTTGTTAAAAAAAAAAAAATTAAAAAAAAGTGTTTTCCAGCAACTTAGTAACAGCATTTGACAGTCAAATAACTCAGGGCTTGAAGTCCCCAAGTGCCCATTGACACAGAAGTCAGAGCTGGCTTCCAGTGCATGAGAACTCTGAAAGGCACAGAATAACACCGTAAAAACATGTTTTTTCAAACTAAATAAATGACATCCTGTAATGCAAAAAACACACACATCTGCCCCATTACTCCCCTCGCTCTCACACTCACTCTCCCTTCCAGAAAATCTATTTATTTCTCCCACTGCTCTCAGGATGTTTTGTTTCTTGTTTATCTATAAGCATATCCACTAATAGCTTTGGGAGATCGTGTGATTAGACCTATGTGGATTTTTTTTCCAGCACTGTTTTTTGTGGAAAAGGAAAAATTTTTCAGGACTACGACATACCATAAATGCATGTTGATATTGCTGATTTAGGGGGCTGGTATTTTTATTTTCTGCCAAATCCCAACCCATCAAATTGGAAAATTTCAACAGTTTCAGAAACATAATTCCTATTTGAAAAGACTCCTTCTTTGTATTTTTCCTCTTGAATAGTATTAAATGGCATTAAAATGTTATTAATATTGCCACTGCACCAGACACAAAAGAAAATTCACTGCTATTTGTGTGATTTGAACTTTCATTCTAAATTAAGCACTGCTCAAGGTTTCGTTTTTGTGGTTTTGTTTTTAGTTATCAATATATTTAATTATTTTATACAGGCTTTTAATGTTTTCATTGATGCTGCCCAACATCAGCTACAAGCCAGAAGGTGAAGGCATTGGCACTGAACTCTGACTTTGCCAAAGAACAGGCAGAAAAATGAGTATTAATTAAGAATGTGGAGCAGCATCTTGTCCTTTGTAAATGAGCTGTACTGGCACAAGCACCGCAAACCCGACAGAAGTGAAGCAGACAGGTGGTCCCAGAAACAAGGGGAAAATTCAGCTGCCAGTGTGGGGACATGGCCCATGGATGCAGCAGGTCCCCCAGTGTGGGGACATGGCCCATGGATGCAGCAGGTCCCCCAGTGTGGGGACATGGCCCATGGATGCAGCAGGTCCCCCAGTGTGGGGACATGGCCCATGGATGCAGCAGGTGAATATCTGCACACTGGGACCCATCTGTGCATCAGCACCAGTCCTGCAGTGGGCACCAGCATGGACCCGAGCCAGCAGCATCCTCTCATCACATGTATGGCCAATTGTTTATTCAAAATAAAAATCAGGGGAGATCATTATCTGCATCTACTCAGCCCTGGTGAGACCACATCTGAACTAGAGGTTTTTGGGTCCAGCCACCCCAAGACCCCGACAACTTTATGATCCCTTTGTTTGGTCAAGCGCTGACCATCACGGAGACGCAGCACTGGCACAGAGCTCAGCAAGCAGTCAGGGGCACACCAGAGGGACCAAGGCCAGGCTCCAAATGTGGAAAAAGGGGAGGAGGGAAAAAAAAAGCCAAAAAAAAAAAAAGCCAAAGAATGTACCATTGCAAAGGCTGTTTCAATTAGCACGGGCGAGCAGCGACTGCATGACACGCACGGAGCACATGGGCTCTGCACGCAGCGCCATCGTGGCACAGGAGGGAAGAGCAAAGTCACAGCAGCCAGCACGGCACAGCAAAGGGGGTTTGCCAGCACACCAAAGGGGGTTTGCCAGCACAGCAAAGGGGGTTTGCCAGCACAGCAAAGGGGGTTTGCCAGCACAGCAAAGGGGGTTTGCCAGCACGGCAAAGGGGGTTTGCCAGCATGGCAAAGGGGGTTTGCCACCAGGGCAAAGGGGGTTTGCCAGGACACCAAAGGGGGTTTGCCAGCATGGCACAGGGGGTTTTTCCAGGACACCAAAGAGGGTTTGCTAGCAGGGCACAGGGGGTTTGCCAGCACAGCAAAGGGGTTTGCCAGGACAGCAAAGGGGTTTGCCATCAGGGCAAAGGGGGTTTGCCAGGACTGCAAAGGGGGTTTGCCAGCACAGCAAAGGGGGTTTGCCAGCACAGCAAAGGGGGCTTACCAGCACGGCACAGGGGGTTTGCCAGGACAGCAAAGCGGGTTTGCCAGGACAGGAAAGGGGGGTTGCCAGCACGGCAAAGGGGTTTTGCCAGCACAACAAAGGGGTTTTGCCAGCACGGCAGAGGGGGTTTGCCAGCAGGGCAGGTTGCCTGAGGTGAGCTGGGGACGGGCAGCACATCTCAGTGGAGGGCAGGACACCCACCGTGACCCCTCGCACGCCTGAGCTTTCTCTGCTCTCCACCCGCACGTGCCCCTGCACATACAACTCTGCCAATGGCAGCAAAGGACGTGGAGAAGTTCCTGCCTTTGATTTTATTATATCTCTGTCTTACGTTTTTTTACAGGGGTCAGGAATTTCTGAAGCCAGAGCATCTGAGGGCAATGCCCCTTTACTTCTCCCATTTTTGTGGAGTAATCCCAAATCAATACAGATCTTCCTGATTTAAAATGCCAGCAGATTGGGGTGTTGTTTTGAGACCTTCCAGCGAGTGTGTTGCCAGGTGGAAAAAAAATGAAGAAAAAAAGCCAGACACAACAGAGAAAACCCATGAATTATTATTATTATTTTTTTTTCCATTCCAGATTGGGAAACTCCAACCCTATCTCCAGCTGGCAGAGAAAGAGAGAAATACATGTGTGTTTTATCAGAGGTGTCTGTTTTCTCTCGGCTTTCAAAACATCGTCTAAACAACACACCCCCAAAACTGAAACACTCCAGTTCTACGTGTCTTTGATGCAACTGTCCCTTCTGGCCTTAGAGATCTGTGGATTGCTGCCTCTTCCTTCGCTGTGCTCCTGCAGCCATAGATCTATATCTACATATAGAGCTACATACAGATGTTATCTGGCTGTCACATACAGTGAGTGTCCAAACACACATGATATTCTTCCTTCTCTTTTTCACTGGCAAAGAGATAACAGGTAGGCAGACAGATGAACACATGTAGAACATTAGCTCTGGGTCCCTGTAAGCTTATCTTATCAGTTTAGTCTAAATCCTGACTCGGAGCCTTTTGCTCTGAACTGCGAGCGAGCCGAAGCTTTAATTTGGAAAATGTGGCATTGGGAAGAGAACCCTGACATTTGGCTTAAGAGCTCAAGAGCTGCACTATCAGCTCCGAAACCACAGCCCAAAAGAACGATGAAAATGCCCGTCCCCCGAAATCTAACGGAGAAATAAAAAGGTTGAAAGGGAAAGAAACAGCTTGGGATAAAATGGGAAGTTTTAGATCTCGCAGGAGGAATGCTGCCGAAAATGAGAACCATTTGAAAGCTCTGGGGGTTATAAAGTGGAATTCTCACTCATACAGTACACAAGAGTTATTAAGTGTGTATATGAGACTCCTGTTTTACTTCATGTACATGATTATTTTATACAGGGAAGTTTGGAAAGAATTATAGACTGAGCCTGAGGCCAAGCCAAGAAGCAAGATGAGCAGCAGCAGCAGCTAAAGGAGAAAGGTTGAGCTGGCAGTGGGGAAGCAGCCGGCCAGACAAGGGTTATTTATAGTGCCTGGAGCATGGGAATGTTAATTGAAATCAATCAGTGGCCATGAGGACGCTAAGTTGGAGTGTCAAGCTAGAGCAATTAAAAAGCCCATCTCAGGGGATGAGCATGTCCTGGCTTTTTTTTTTTCCTTTATTTTTTTTTTTTTCCATGGGATGGAGGTTAAGCAGCCATTCAGTTGTGAGCGAGGAAGACACAGGATGGTTGCACAGCCCATCTCAGCCAGTATTCAAGTCAAACTCTACTCTATTTAAAATCACCTACCAGCAGCACAAACAACTGTGCTTTCCCTTGTCAGGTGTTTCTGACAGGGAAACAGGGGCTAGAGGACCCTGACAGCGTTGCAGCATATAGGAAAATGGCCAATTTACAAAGAAAAGGAAAAAAACATGTTACTTTACATTTTATTTAATACCCATCCCCTCCCTTGTTTGGCAATGGTGACATTTGGCAGCTCTGACATCTGACCTAGGGCAGACAAAGGACAGCCAAGCATTTAAGGCATCTGTTGGTCTGCTGCTGTTGTAACTGAGTTGTGTCATAATTAAGTAAAAACTGTATTAAAATAAAAAGTAGGGACGTTGGAGTGCCCCTGAATTGGGCAAAGAAGAACAATATTTGGCCATTAGGGCAAAGGACCTTAAACTGAAAGCATCAAGGACAGGGCTTGCACATGGACTTCCCACTGCCAGAGGGCAGGGAGAGATGGGATATTGGAAGGAATTCTTGGCTGTGAGGATGGGCAGGCCTTAATATAGACTATTATTTTTAAAAAAACCCAAAAACCTCAGCACAGGTGGGGCAGAGAAGCTGTGGCTGCCCCTGGATCCCTGGAAGTGTCCAAGCCCAGGTGGGACGGGGCTTGGAGCAACCTGGGCTGGTGGAAGGTGTCCCTGCCCATGGCAGGGGGTGGAACTAAAGGTCCCTTTAAAGTCCCTTCCAACCCAAACCATTCTGTGATGAAGTGGCTGAACTGGACCGGGTGGTACCTCATGTTTTGCCAGATGCCAGGTAGAGGAGGACAAGAGGCAAAGTTAATACTTCCAGAACCTCCACCATCATTTCTCAGCTAAACCTGCCGTCAAAACCGGCTTTGGTGGCAAACCGACGTGACACGAGTGCAAGTGAGAAAGGAATCGGCGCATCTTTTAATTGCGCAGTTTAAGTTGTTGACAGAGCGCCAGCCGTGTGTGCCCCTCCGGTGGCACCGGTCGCCCTCCGATAAGGCCCACGTGTGCTTTCTGTCCCTTTATTGATCAGGGAGGTAAGCCCTTGAGCGATGAGGTTGCAAATATTGGGAAATCCACAGGCTGTATTTTAAGCGCTGCAGGAGGAGGGAGGATGGAGGCTTGGCAACGCTGCGGGATGTTTGGAAAGAGCAGAGTAAACTATTTCCCTCTTTGGAGGACCCGGCAAATGGACTGTAGGAGTCTGGAGGGAGGATCTCCTCAACACCAAGTTCACTCCTTGCCTTACAGGAAAAGCTCCCCACACTTCAGCTGAGTTCAATTCGTCAGTCCTCCAGTAAAGCCACCAAAAAAAAAAAAACCACACACAACACCCGAATTGACATATTTTGCTTTTTCCTCCCAAGATTTGTTTCTTATATTTGTAAAGTATAATTCTGTAATGGATAAAAACATATTATCAGCCCTAGAAAGGGTTGAAAATGAACCAAATTAAATGCACAAAGGCTGCAGCTCCATTCCTGGGGATGCTAATCCTCCACGCACTAACGTGATTGCCTTTGAACCAGGGCCTTTCAAAGACAGGGGAGCTCCTTGCAGAGCCTCCCTCTCTCTCCTGCCTTCACTGACCCCATCCTGGGAACACAACCGGCCCAGAATCCCCAGGAACATTCAAACCCCGGCCATGACAATCACCTCTGGATCATCTCTCCAGCACAGCTGGATCCCTGCGTGCCAGACCCCCACGCTGGCCAGCACTTTGTACATAATTAACCCTCCTGATGTTGCAACTTCAAGGAAGTTCCATCCGGCTGCTGGCAGTAAAACACCCAGAATCTGCTGACACCGACAAATTAAAAAGAAAGCTCCGGGATTTTGGGTTCGGCAACAAAGGGTGATTCTTTCCTTCCGCCCACACTTTGGAATTCGGATGGTGCTGTTGACTCAGTTGTGTGACTCCTGCTTGGCCGAGGAGGCTCGCACAGGGAATGTTCACCCAGGTGCCTTTCCTCACACCAAGCAGGTGCACCGAGCACTTTGCGGAGCAAAGACAGCAAGAGGTCCAAAGTTGGGGCTCAGGTTCTCAGCTGTTTGCTCAGAAAGTGCCTTAATATAGACTATTGTTTTTAAAAAAAAACCAAAAACCTCAGCAGCAACACCCCAGTGCAACTTGGCTTCACTCATGCCAGGATTCCAAGGACTGAGTCAGCAAGAGGGTTTGTGGCAACAAGAGTAACTTGTGTGTCAGAGCGAGTCCTGCCCGCCAGAGCCTCACGGAAGGTCTGTCTGCAGGAGATAAGTGCACACATGTATGTACGTGCGCGTGAGAAAACCAGAAAACCTCCTTGACAGAGGTTTCTCTAATTAAGTTGGGGTTTGTTTTACCGTGGCACCCCACCTGTAACCCTTGGCCACCCAAGTTGTAAAGCTCTTCTGTTCACTTCAGGTGTTTCCATTCTTTTTTTTCCCTAAGCAGACTGAATTACAGAGGCATTTTCATAGGAAAATCTTTCATTTGGAGAGGTTTCCAGCACTGCAAGGACAGCAAAGTTCGGTGGCTGGGAGCACAACATGGAAACACATGATTTTGAGGGCATATAAAACAAGCAGTGTGATGCTCTGTGTAAGGGGAGACAACAGAGACTTAGGGGAGAAAAGCAAAACATGGCAAGAGAAAGGCAGAAAATAGCATGGCACACTGGGAACAGTCAGATTGCAGTGGAGTGAATTCCAGACCAATTTTCTTTTTCCAGTTCTTGGGATCATATTTGTTTTACATCCAAGACCAAGGAGCTGGCATGGACGCAGAGGAGTGGCACTGCCTCTGTGTTATCTCCTCATGAGGCATCACCGTGGCATCGTCTCACAGCAGCACATTCAGCATTTCTCCACAGTGTTATGAGACAACAAAAAGGACAAGCCAAAACCTCTCATCAGGGGTTTCTGGGGTTATCTGATTAAAATTCTACTACCAAATGAGAAACTTTGCCCCAGCCTTTCTGATGTTCCTGAAACCCTGGGTTGGGAGTTGAATTAAGGTCACCACACCGTTTGTGCCCTCGTGTGTCCTCTTTTGGCCAGAGATTTAAAACAATCTCTGCAAATAAAGAGGTACCTGGATATTGGTTTGTGCAGCAGCTCTAACTGGACACCCAGATATCTGGAAATGCCACAGTGCCATCAGGCTTTGGCACACATCAGAGCCAGAGCACACGCGCTGCGGTGCCAACCCACGGCTGCATCCAATGCTGATTAGCTGGATTTATTATCCACACACCCCTACACATCTGCCTGTGTAATTGTGTCAGGAAACCCAGGCAGACAGACACCAGCGCTGGGGTTTATCACTGCTGTTCCCAGTGACTTAATGCAGATGGATCGGGACATTTGAGGAAATTCTAACATGGAAATTCACCTGCAGGCAGCTTCTTTTCCAAAAGTTACTTTGAGGGAAGGCCATACCTCACAAACAAACTTACAGACACCTACACATACACCCTCCTGATTGCTCAAGCTGAACTCTGTGTTGTGGTATCAAAGCTTTGTGTATTTTTCGGGAATGATGTATAAACATTTCCAGCAAAATAACCTTCATTGTTGTTTACCAGGTGATGCCTCCTCCTTTCCTGCTTAGGCTTCTGAGAAAATGACATTGTAAGTGAAGGAGAACTTAACTGAGACACTGCAGCCTCACTCCTTTGTCCATGCAACCCTCCCACTCGGGATCCAACAACCCCAACAGCCGGGAAACACTACAAGTCCTTGTAAAAATCCCAGGCTCAGAGAGAGGTGCCAGAGGCAGTTGTTATGCCTCTGTTTATGAGATGTGCTAGTTCTGGGATGTCCTTCGTCTACCTTGGCACTAAAATAGGTCCTCTCAAAGCCTTTTTGACTCCTGCAGTGATCTGCTGCCACGCTTCTGCAGTTGCTTGGCTGTGACCCCACTACAGCCGTGCTGGGTTATGTCATTAGGAAACACCAGCAACCTTTGTGCCATGGACAGGCTGGTGGCACCAGACTGGGCACAGCCTCTCCCCTTACCCACACAGCTATGCTCAGGCCAAGGGCAAGGCTGGGCTCCAGGATTTTCCTTTGCTGGAGTGCCCCAAAGCTCATGGTCCCTCTGTTTTGGAGAGCAGCCCATGCTCAGAACACAGCCTGAGCTGAGCTCAGGTTTGGGTCAGCACATGGCATAAATTCCAGGTATATCCTAAGAGCAACTGGATGGATTTAATCCCATGGGACGCTCTGCAAAGACATTATTTCATGCAGGTGAAGGGGCTGTACAAAGGCAACAATTGCAAGGCTGATCCTTCCCCACCCTCATGGCTGCCCATCACCTGATGTGCATGAGCACACCCTCCCCTTCAATCACTACTAAGGAGTATCTTGAAAACCAACCCCAGAAATCCCCTCTTGGCACCACCACCAGCCCTGGCACGTGCCCCTGTGCCCAACAGCATCCACCTGAGCAGGGCACAGCACCTGCTGCCAGCGACACAATCCCTCAGGCCGTGGATCCTGAAGTGGAATAACCAGTGCCATGAGAGGAGAGAAAAGGCTCCCAACAGCAGAAGTGCCATAACCCAACGCCCACGGTGGCAGCCTGCCTGCATTCCCTGCCTGCATTCATCCCATGCCTCTCCCCATCTGCTGTGCCAAAAACCAGCAGGATCTCGCTCGTAAGCGCCGGGGACCGCAGAGGAGCAGCGCCAAAGAAACTCTGCCGCGTGGGTAAGATCCTAAGCAGAGTTAAAGGGCCATCAACCCTCCGGACAGAGGTGTGGTGCCAACAGCATCAGGAATGGCAGGCTCCCATTTCTGGATTTGCTCCCGTGGCTTGGGAAGCCCTAGAAGGGCAAACAGCAGCTGCTGACAGCTTCAGCTCGCTCACCTGCTCCCCCAGCACACCAAAGGTTTGTTTTTCCCAGGAGGCTCCACAATGCACTGGGGGGCTTTGGAAACTGGCACTGGCAGGGACAAAGTGGCAGGAGAAGGTTAATAGACTGCATGAATGCAAGCCCTTTCTTGGGAAATTCCATCCCTTCAGTATGGATGGAGTGGAAGCTCATAGTCCCGTAAACTTGTTCCTACAGGAACAGTAGGTCAGTCCAACCCCCCAAGCAATGAAATCCTCAGGAGCAGCACCAAGACTTTTTGCAGGATTATGTTTACTATTTGCCAAGCTATGAGTCACTTCAGTCCTTCCCAACCAAGGGCTCCCTGTGGGTGTCAACTTGACCATGAGAGCCAACATCCATCCAGCCTAGCACACGTGTTGGCACTTCTTAGTCTGTAACTGAGGATCCAAGTCCCTTCACTGAGGGATACACAAGAGAACATCTCAAAAGCCTGAAACCCCTAATTGCCTTGGGTTTATTTTGCCCCAAGCCAGGCCCAGCAGTGTCCAAGACATTGTCCAGCATCCACAGAGATGTCTTAGGACTGACCTAGAAGCTCCCTGGTTTGAGAACATGCTTCATGAAAGCCAGCCTTATGAGCACACCATAAATATTCCACAGTGACCATGAAAAGCTTCCCTATGGTAGAACAGGCCTGGGGGATCCCCATGCCCTGGTGTGAGGGTCAGTCTGAGCACAGGATTAGGCAGGGGGGAGAGTTGAGTTCATTCCTTCACAGAATTTTTAAGTTTCTGCCTTTTTCTGAGGCTTATTTCCCTCCTGAGGTGAGGGAGAAGGACGCACAAACAGCACCCCAAGGAGGAAGTACAGCACAGAACCCACCAGCATGGGGAAATCCTCACCCAGTGAAGAGTTTTAGGGCCCCAATCTGCTAAGTGCAACGCAGCAGAACACTGCAAACCATTCCCAGGGAACACAAGAAAGGCCAAGTAGCTGTTTGCCCTGCTCGAGGGACATCCCTGGACCCCTCACAACTACCAGAACACGCCACGGGTCTAATTCTGGTGTTTTGCTTCATTCTAGAGGAGGTTTTAGCTGAATAAGGATTTAAGTCAAAGTAGTACAAAGGCTTCCAGTTCCTGCCCAAGGACTGCACTGGGACCAGCCCAGTTCAAGCCAGTGGTGGATGGAGTAGCAGAGCCAAGAACCATCTCTACCCCAACCCTGTGTTCTCACAGGCAATTCCCACTTGGGTTCCCATGTTAGGAAGCAGCTGAGTGACTGACCCCTTTTGAGGGATAAATCCCTGGATTTGATGCCCGAAGGACAATTTCTTTCTCTCCCCCTGCAGTTCCCTCCCACTTCCTCCCTCCTCCCTGAAAGAAAGATAAACGACTTTGCTGGAGGAAAGGGTGAAATTTCATCCCGGATCAAAACCCGTGAGCAGAATACCCATGTGACGGCTCACAGAGTGTGTTTTGCATGCAAATATCATACATGCAAAGTGAAAATGAGTCATTTCACAGCAGCTCTGGCTTTAGGCACCGAGTGACTTCTCCTCTGTGACTCCTACACTTGTCTGCTTCCCCTCATTCACCAGCTCCTGTGGTTTCCTCAGCCTGTTTCCCTGCTCAGGCTCCACTCACTGTAGGTAGGATATTAGTTAGGAAGGAAGGAGGGAATGTGGGTTTTTTCCCCCCTCTTAGATTTGTTTTACATTCTGGTTTTTACAGCTTCGAGGTTTTTGTTCACTGCTTTCGCCATCAGCTTCAGTCGCTGCGTGTCGGCTCCCAAAATCCAGAGAGGCCAAGAGTTTCCAAAACACAGCAGCAGTATTTGTGTTGGCTTCTGAACTTCCTTGGGCATGGACATGGCTTGGCTTGCTCTCCCCGCACACACGAGCTGTTTTCTTTCATTATGGCTGTTAATTGTTTGCTTTTGAGACCCAGACAGGGGGGCAAATCCATTTTACAGTAGGAGCGATCAAAACACGGGAGGAAAACGTTAAATTCACCATCAGGCTTGCCTTGAGCTGATCACATAAGCTCAGAGATCAAGGGCAGAATGAACCCTCTGCGCTCCCGGGGCGCGAGCGAAGGGAGAGGGGAAGTTGGAGGTTTTGGCTGCCTGGATGGAAAAATAAATACCCTCCCACAAATGAGCTGTTCTCACAGCCTTGAATTAGTGCTGGCAAAAGCCACCTAGGAGCAGCCTCGCTCAAGGATACGGGTCTGAGGAGACCAGAGCAAATCTCAGTGCCCTGAAGAGCTTCCCTGTGGAAGGTTTGCTGGGATGAGACACACGAGAGGTCACTGAAAAGCATGAAGGGACCCCCCTCCCTTCACTCCTAAAACACACTAAACCAAACCAAAATCCTACTCCTCTCGAACCAAACAGCAGCTAAAACAGCATGAGGGAGCCCAGGCCCCACTTTGCAAAGCAGAGCTTTACCACTACCCGGCCATTTCTCCTGGCAGCGCCTCAACCCCAAAGCCAGAAAACAGCAGAAGGACTGAAACCCTCCTGGAAGGAGCAGAAACAAGCCCTGGCTCTCACGCAGGGTCCAGCCTGGCCGAACGCACCGAGGGCTTCGGAGCAGCCCTCGCCTGCAACCACAAAGCTGCAACTCTTTGCCTGTTGTTTCCCTCCCCACCCCACGTCCTCCCCCCTCTTCCTCCCCACAACTGACCTCCTCCTCCTCCTCCTCCTCCTCGCCGCCAATCAGCCAAGCTTGCCAGCATAGGGGTTACAGCATGACATAATTGCAACATGCATAAACAACATTTGCCATTAAGGGATACTTTTAATGAGAAACAGAGCTGCGAAGGGGAAGCATCAAAGTGGCTCACGGAAGGAAACCGCCTGGAACAAAATCCTACTTGATGCCCCAATTAATATGTTCCCTAATTCTATTTCCTGCACTTGTGGTCCCGCAGCCTCCTTGCTTTAATTTCTTTGGGAGGATGGAGAGGAAGGAACCTGGAAATGCAGCGTCTTCATGGCTGACTTGATGTGCAGGCAATGCGCAGATTAGAACAAATTAGAGAATTAAAAAATAACCGACGACAGACTGAGGAAATGTCATCCCCAGGATAATAGTATTAATTGAGACCTGGGTTTTGCAGGCCAGCTTTAGAAAAAAAAACACAAAGCCCAAAGCTGGAGTAATATGACTGGATTAATTACCCCGGGAGGTTTTTCACCCCACCCCGTGTTCTGCCCAGCCTTGATCTCCAAGCTCAGTGACACTGCTGTCCGTGTCTGCAGCGTCTCCTCGGTGCAAAGGCAGATGTTTTATCGACTCCCGGCCTTGGCAGGGTTTCCATGGCCAAGGATGAGCAGGACAGTGATCCCCATGGGATCCTACACAAATGCAAGTGCATCCCGAGTGACTCGGAGACGTCTCCTGCAGCTCTGTCACCCTGGGAATGAAGAGCAGCTGAGCGCCTCATGTTCTTCCGACCTTGAGTTGGACTCCAAAGGGAAGAGGAGAGTCTGTTTACATTAGTGTTTAACATATGGATGTTGTCTCCAGCTGACAGACCCCACGCTCACCACTAACGTGGTCTTTGTCACTCCAGCCGGTATGTCCAGGGATTCCCTGGATTGAGGTGGAGTCACAGGGATAAATTCAGGCTAAAAAACCCCTCCAAACGGTCCCTATCAATTAAACACTGCAAAGGTGATCATGTAAGAAGCACAGAAATACATAAATACCCATATGAAAGGAGTGATACTTGGTAAGATCGACCATCTGGTGAACATCTCTGTTTAACCTTCACCAACAACTTGAAGTTAAACAGAGGCAGAAGACTTAGAAATGATGTAAGCCTTCTTTTTACCCCCACTGGATTCTTATGGAGACCAGGCTGGTGTGATCAGAGCCTGTCCTCCCACAGTTACCTCACCACCTTTGAGCCACAGATCTTTATTTAGTTGAAATACTAAATTTTCCAACAAAGATCTCAGTTACATAGTTCCTACACGTGTCACGCTACAAGGAAGCCACGCGGAAAAGAGGTCCTAAAACAGCCTGAAAGAGGGAAAACCCAAACTTAACAGCCACTGAAGAATCCTACAAGGTAGAAAATCATAGTAGTTCAGGCTTCAGGATCTATTGGACAGAATAAAGAGTGACCTGCTGCAGCCATCTGCAAGCTGTGTGTGCACTACCCCAAATCCTCATCCATGTTTCCAGGGCTTTGCTCTCAGCACCGCAGGAAACACGATACAGGGGGACCCTGTCCCCCACATTCCAGAGATACCATCAGCTGGGGGGAAGATTTTAAAGAGGAAACATGAAATAATAAAGGAACTGGGACCAAAGAGAGCGAGGAGCAAACAGCAGCTGCTAAGAAGTTCCCATGAGATGTTAAAAACTCTGCTGACACATCGCACTGCCCAGTCTCTTCCCAGCGAGTGCCACAGCTCAGCTATGGAAAATGGGATTCATGGAATGGTTTGGGTTGAAAAGGACTTTTGAGATCATCCAGCTCCAACTCCTCTGCCATGGGCAGGGACACATTCCACTAGACCCGGTTACTCAGAGCCCCATCAAACCTGGCCTTGAACATCTGGAATGGCCGGTCAGGGATAGTGGGACACATGTCAGTGGTGGTGGGACATAGGTCAGGGATGGATGGTGGGACACGGGTCAGGGGTGGGTAGTAGGACATGGGTCAGGGGTGGTGGGACACCGGTCAGGGATGGGTGGTGGGACATGGGTCAGGGGTGGTGGGACGCCTGTCAGGGGTGGTGGGACGCCTGTCAGGGGTGGGTGGTGGGACACCGGTCAGGGATGGGTTGTGGGACACCGGTCAGGGATGGGTGGTGGGACACCGGTCAGGGATGGGTGGTGGGACACCGGTCAGGGANTACAACAACCACTGCCAAGCTGTACCTCCTCTCCCCGGATCGGATGTGCAGGACTTCTCTTCCCCCAGGTGGTCTCACCAGAGGAGCAGCTCTCCAACCATGCCAAGGGTGTCACGGAGACATCCCCAAATCCATGCTGGCCCCACTGGCTGCTGGCTGGCACATGCACTGCACACAGACGGCCCTCACTTCTCCCATTCTCCTTTTCCTCATTTGAGATTTGTTAGGGAGACCAAAGCATTTGTTTATGGATACAAAAGACAACGACAGCTGGCTTAAATTCTTGGCACCAGAAGTGTTTTATGTTGAAACCAGGCTTTTTTCTTTTTCAAAACCAAAATTTTTTAGCCAGAATTTTTCTTTACTGTCAGCATTTCCAAAGACCATTAGATTCTTTTGGAATAATTTATCTAGCTTTTTATAGCACTTGCCAAAATTGTTTGGAAAACAAGAATGTGTTTTTACCTCCTCACCACCACAGCCGCTGTTTTCCAAAAGTGAAGTTTGTTGTAATCAAAGATACAGTGGCTGATTTTTAAAATTAGTTTCCTAAAGAGATTAAAAATGGCTCCAGCTTCTACAGCATTTTCGACCTTATAAAGTAGAAACAATCTGAAATGACAGCTTTTAAAATATTTTTGATAAAAACTGTCACCAGCTCACAGTGGAGTTTGTTTTGTTACCAAGAAAATCTTTCTCCTTGTGGACTTCTCTGTTTTAATCTCTTCCACATTGATATTGATGGAAATTAAATTTCAAACTACATTTTACAGCCTGGGCTTGAGTCTTTGCAGAGAATCTCAGAATGTAACGCTGAGCATTTGATGTAAAAAAAGGAGGTTTTGAACATTTGCAGATCTGCTATCCAGGAATAATGTTCAAATAGCTTTATTAAATACCAGGTTCACTAGAAACACTGGATTTCCCACTTACTAAGAAAATATTTAACATATGGGAAACCATTAAAATGGTATATGATGAAGTAAGAAGCTGGGCAAGCTTCACCCCTGGTTTAGGCTGAGGTCAGGACTAGGAGAAGGTGCAGCTTCCAGTCAGGCTTTGGTTTACAGGTTGGTGGTCTTCAAAGAGCTCATCTACAAGCAGGTTTGGTACTGCAGAGCTTTCTAAACACCATGGTTTAAGATGCTCCCAGTCCAGGTCTCTGCTAGGACTGAAATCAGCTCCCTGAGGAAACCAAGGCAAGTCACCTCTTGTTGGCCTGGACCCCGAAAAGTCAAGTCACACAGAGCTGGGGGGAGCTTGGAATTGTACAGGACTCGATTTTGGAAGAAATCCAGCCACATTTTCAGAGACCTGGATCACCAGAGGAAATCACTGCCAGTTTTCAGATAAACATAAAAATACAGATAATTTGGCTGTCATTACATAGACCCAAGAGAAGTTAACCCTCACTACTTCAAAGCATTTTTCCCCAAGTCTGGGGATTGGAAAACACAATTCCCACCTTAGGACGAGAGAAACATTACAGACCTTCTGCCATTCTGCCAGTGGCCAAACCCACTCCTTCACCTAAGGAGAAACCTCTGCAAGTATAGGCTTTGGGTGTAGAAAACCAGGTCATGGAGGAGTCAAAAAAAAAAAGCCATGGATGCTTCCACGGCTACATCAGCATTTCCCTTTGGTGATTTCCCCCACCTCACCTATTGCTTGACACATCATTCCCTGGTAATAGGTCTCTCAGCTCTGGGTGGGAACGGGAGTGGAAAGAGCTGCTGGGAACTTGAGGACCACAGCAAGCCGTGTGCTTAATAAAACCAGAGATGCACGTCTGGAAAAGGTAGAGCAGACATATAGAATTGCAAAAGAGGCCCTTGCTCACAGGATCCAGGGCTGAGCACAACTGGCGAGCACCTCCTGCAAGGACTGGGAGGGAGAGGTGCTCACATGACGGTCCCGCATCAGTCGCTCGTTCATTACTTGACTCCTGGTTTTACTATTCTCCTTAATGGACTCCACTTCCTCTCTTTTCCCTGGATGTGTGTGTGCTAAAGGGATCGGACCTCCACATGTGCTGACTCGCACTTGAGAAACACCCCATATAATCACAGGGAGCTTTATCTCATCTGCAGCCCCCGACACCTTCCCACAGAGGATGTGCTTTGTACTGTCCAGTCTGGAGAAAAAAAATATTGCAAAACACAACCAAGAAAAGACAATCATTTTCCTTGTTTAGATTTTGCTAGGGCTGCCAGAAAATCCAGCTGGTTGGAGCATACTAAATGTGTTTTGCAACTATTTGCCTGAAAGTTTTCTTTCGTAAAGACTTGTGAACATTTCTATTCTTGCCTTTGCACAAAAACCCCAACAAAATTCGAGAGAATTTTTGCACTTGTTTCTCTCTTTCTAAACCTGGTCTCAAAAAAGGAAAATTCATGAGTCTAAAACAATTAATAGTTTCATGTCTTATGTAAACTTTATGTTTTGATTGATGGTCAAGGCTTTTTAAAGGTTTCCATTCTTCAGGTGAGCAAACTTTGCCAACCTTCAACCACATATGAACCAAGGAAACCATTTTATCTTGGTTACAACCTTCCAAGACGCCAAACTCATAGCTGGATAATGGATTTATCTATGCTAACTTAGAGTACACATCTGAGTTAATAATCCTGGGTGACTTGGTAGCTCATGGCGAGAACTGGAAAACTCAAGAGGCACAGCAAGGATTAACCCTCCTGACTCCCTGGCACTTGTTGAGGTGACATTGGCTGGATGACACTTATCTACCTAATGCTAGTGAAGCCAAGCCCATCAATTGCATTAAATATTCCTGGCACAAAGACAAGCCAATTTTCAACAATTACAGAGCTCTTTCTCTCAAGACAGAAATTACCCACCTGACATTGTTTCCTTACTTTTCACAGACTCCAGATTTCAAAAAGCAAATTTCCAAGCTCAGAACATGGATTTTGGGAGTCACTCCCTAACCTCCCCCATGTTCTCAGTGGCATGAGATGCCAGCACAGCCTGGTCTCACCCCCACCAGGCAGCCACACCACCAGTTAGGATTGTTCTCTGTTTCCATGGAACAAATGGATCCTTCTGGAATATGCTGAGTGATGGCCAGTTGATTTGTATAACTGGCTCCCACCTGGTGCTCTCTGCCTTTCCTCACCAGTGTGAGCTGGCCCTCCAGCAGCAGCAGAGCTCTGTGACCACAGCAGGGGGCAGGGCTGGAGCAGGGATCCATGCCCTCCTTCCCAGCCAGGATTCACACGGCTTCGTAGAAATCACTGATATTACAAACAGTGAACCCACAAAACACAGGCCTTCGAGTCCAACCAGTTTAATTTGGAAAAGCATCAAGAAGATCCAGGTTATCTGATTTCACTACACCTGGAGCACAGCAGCTCCTTTGGCGCAAGCTGAGCGTTTCCAACCCAACCTCGAGGGTTTCCACGTTACGTGGTGCCCCCTCCTTGGTTCCCCCCACCCAGCAGTTTGTTTACAGACTATGGATAAGGCAAAAGCTCATTTCAGATGTACAATTTCAGAAGCAACTTCACCTGTAAGAGCTCATCTGCTTTGTCAACAGCTTTTCGTGATCAGAGGTTTATGGCTTTGGGTAGATTTATCAGGTCAATGAGATGTTTCTCTAAACAATGGCACAACACAGGCTCCTTCTGTGCTTAAAGTAACGTAACCTGAACAAAATTCCTCGCCGAAGCCTCTCAAAATCCCTCCCAGGTAATGCTGCCAGGCCTGGAGATGCTCACAGCTCTTTGAATTCCCCCCATTTCCAACTTGATCCTCCTTTTGGGTGGCCCTTGTCACTCACGTGGACTTCAAGTGCCAGCTGCTGGAAGCAGAGGGCTGGAACACATCCATCACCTAAAAACCTGCAGGTGATATAACCTCAGCCTGTGCATCTGGGCAGTTCAGTAAAGAGGCAAATCAGAAATAATAATGGGAAATGAAACATCTCAGCCCGACATGACTCAGTTTTCTGATCCAAGATCACTTTCTTCTTCCTTTGTCCTTTACCAGTTTACAATCCTACACAGGAAGAAGAGAGAGGGAGTGACCTGGTCTGTGGTCAGTCTGTGACCACAGCAGGGGGGTTGGAACGAGAT
Organism: Grallaria varia; assembly: GCA_013396735.1. Taxonomy (NCBI): domain Eukaryota; kingdom Metazoa; phylum Chordata; class Aves; order Passeriformes; family Formicariidae; genus Grallaria; species Grallaria varia. The sequence continues at coordinate 516,297 of VWZG01001374.1, forward strand.
GGTCATTGAGGTCCCTTCCCACCCGAACCACTCTGTGATCTGAAGAAGTGACATTGTACATGTACACACACGTCTTCCTTTAGGGTTTCTTGGGGTGCGATGGAGCTGAAAGACCATGGAAAACAGTTCCACGAGCCAAATCCTACCCAGCCAGAGCCACCCCATGTGCCATGGGGCAGTGCCCTGCTCAAGAGCCCTGGCAGCCCCGCCGGGCACCTGCCCAGGCCCCCCCACCACTCAGGAACTTGGCTCCCAAATGGGTTCATTAGACATGAATGGCTTTTGCATTAGCAGATCTCAGGCCCCCTCGTCCCACCCCTGTCGCTTCCGCAGGCACCAGCACAAGCCTCGCTTCAAACCTCCAATTTGTCTGTTTAGTGTCTTCATAAAGGAGGGAGAAAATGAAAGGGAGAGAGGCTGGGGGATGGGGCTGGGATGACTAAATCACTAACTTGTCTCTAATTTCTCCATGCCCCCCCTCCAATGCTTCCCCTGGGGACACGGGCTTCAAAGTGAGCTACAAATATTTACTAATTCTATTAACAGGATACAAATTGTTTTCAGGGGAGCATCAGGCACACAAAGGCAGGGCAGCCCCCCCTGCTCCCAGACCCCCGGCGCACACCCCCTGCCCCGGCGCAGCCACACGCACCAGAGAGGCAACTATTGCTTCCCGCCTCCCCAATTTTTCCTAAGTTCAAGATGAGTTGAAGGGTCAAAAAGGCAAAGGGTGTTTCAGAAGTTTAGCAGACAGCATTTGGTAAGGGGAAGGCAGCGGGAGGGGGCAGGGGGAGAGAGGAGGGAAGGAATCTGGCATGCATTAGGCTGAACAGTTCCAAACATCCATCCTCCACAGACTTGTTACTTTCTTTCTCACAAGATTTTTTTTTTTATTTTTACTTTTTGTAATTTGTGGTTTATTTAAGAGTTGTTATTTAATTTTTTTTCTCATATCAGCCAACAACTGTATTTTAATCTCCTTCCCCCACCCTCCTATGCTGCTCCAAAAGCACATGCTCGTGATGCTCAGATTGAAGCTCTCAGACATATCCTGCGTGCTTTGCCAAGGAGCTGCTGCAAGAAGCTTGCAATAGTTGCTGGAGACTTGAAAAGTGAATAAATGCTCCATCCAGTGAAAGGCATCCCCCTTCCTATAGCAGGGAGTTGAAACTAGATGATCTCTAAAGTGTCCCAACCCAAACCATTCCATGATTCCCACCAAAACACAGCAGAGGAGGAATGATGCTCGCATGGAATTGTATCCCAACGCACATCCCACTGCCCAGATGCAACAGCAATGGGGAGTTGTCTAGGAGAACAAGAAGGTCTTAGTCCAAGGCCACAGTTGCTGCTGTGCAGCTTGAAGGAATATAATTAGAGTTAATACCAGATAAGCTTTCGGCTCCACAAAGTCTTCCAGGAGGTAATTTTCCACAAGACTTAAATGCTGACCCATATCTCATTATGTTTTTATGAGCCCAAAACAAGAACAGTACAGGCTACATATTCAAAAGAAATAATACTTCCCAAATGTCCAGCTACCTAAAGCAAATCCATCTGGCCGAGTGGACAGATGACCAAAGCCCTCGTTGAACACGACAAGACGACATCAGTTGGGGCTGTGGCATAAAGTGGGTGAGACCTGACCCCTTTGGACATTCCCTCCTCAGCCTGGAGAGAGTGGAGAATCCAGCCAGGCAGGAGAGCACTGGGGAACCCCAGCACAGGAAAAGACTCATAGCAGATGTGTCCCTTTGCTGTCACCAGGCTGGCAGGTGTGACACAGAGAAGATTGTTCTCTCACAGGGAAGTGATGTCATAGGGAGGGGAAGGCTGTGCATCACTTTACTTGTTAACCTTTCCCGGCACACCAAATAGTTTCCCTTTTGTTCTGGGTCAAGGAGTACTAAAGATGGAATAGAGTGTTCGGCACATTGTGGAGGAGCTGTTGAAGAGGACCTGCCTTCTGCCCACCAGATGTGAGAGCTGGAAGTCATGGTATGTGGTGCTTGAAAGAGAACGGACAACCTGACCAAAGATCCCCTCAATCTTAACCACAAATCTTGTTTCTTTGCTTCTCATCAGGCATGATCCTGCCAGTCCCTCCAGATTTTTTTTTTCCTGCCAACAGGAAACAAGTAGATAAAAAACTGTATTTTAGCAGAAATCTCCTCCCCCTTCAGAAAAAAAAAAAAGCCATCATAGAATCATGAAATACTGCAAGTTGGAAGGGACCTACAAAGATCATCAAGTCCAAATCCTGAGTCCAACCCAAACCCAACTTTTCAGGGGAAAGATGGAAGGGCATATGAACACAACAGCAGTGTGTAGAGCAGCCAAATTCATAAAATCATAGAATGGTTTGCATTGGAAGGGACATGGAAGGTCATCAAGACAAGGCAGAGCCCTGCACCCTCTTCATGCCACCCAACTTCAGGTGGTTATCTCAGGCACACGTAGGAGAAGTCACGTTGCTCTTGTCTTATCAGTGGAAGAAATAGGTACCTCCAGAGGGCAATTTAAATCTCAGGTGGATTGAAGTGCCCTTTGGCACTGAGCAGTTCAATAGTGCCTGAAATTAGCCAGGATGAATCTGGACCTTAATCAGCAAATGGACTTTTCATTCCATGAAAAGTGTCAAGATTGCAAATGATTTTTCATTTCAAATTAAGGCCAAAAAAAAAAAATCCCCCACCGACATTTCATTTTCACCATGATTTATTTTTGAATTCATTTGAGTTAATCAAAATGTATTTTTTCAGTCCCTTCAAAAACATTCCCATTTCATTTTACACATCTTTAATTTGCCTACAGATAAACTGCATTTTAAAAATGAAAATTTTTCCCCTCACGAGGAAAGAACAAACTCCTTTGGTCTGCACCTGCCAAAGCCACACCTCTGACATTATTTCCCTCTTAGGTTATTTAAAACAAGAATTCCTCAAAACTTATCCATTTGCATGTAGAAAAATAACCAGTTCTCATCAAGGCAATGACATTTTTGTAGAAGAAACTGATGCAGTGGCATTTTGTGACCCACTCAGGGTGGGTATGACTTGACCAACAGAGGAAGATAAGGCTGCACAGGGCTTTGGTGAGGGACAATTTATCTTGTGTCAGGATTCAGAGGAGGTACCCACCTTCTTCCTTCTACGTTTGACTACAGCTTGAATCATGTGGCTCTGTTAGAAATATCAATCTGCAGCCAAAAAGTCTTCGAACACACAGTTGGAGAGGGAAGGAAGGAGGAGAGGAAAAAAAACCAGCACCAAATTAGTTCTCAAATGCTCAGAATGTCAATCTCCTGGCAACACCTGCACATGGCACATAGACCTTGGCTTTCTGGAGTCCCTGCAGCATCTTTTCAAGTCATCTGCGGGAGAACAGAAGGATGTGGCCTTGGAAAAAACCCTCTAAGTGCATAAACAGCTGTGGCCACATTTCCTATGCCTGACATCTCAAGGTTGCTGCAAGAGGGGGGAATGAGGACAAACAAGGCTCTCCAAAGGAAAGTATTTCCCATGCGTTGGTTATTTGTTAAAGAGTTCAGCAACTGAATTTGTACCAAGATTTTAGTTGCTTTCTGCACTAGCAGCATAGAAGACTCCTGTGCTGCCTGTCCACAATTCCCTACGGATATCTGAGGGGTGTTTGACCAGAGAAAGTTACAGATGTGGTAAAATGCAGTCAAACAAACATCTTTACTCATACAAGTGGACTCACAAGGATGAGGAGCATTACACCAAGTGACCACAACACTCACAATCGGCACCGATACGTGGGCGAAGAGAATCCTGAGGACAACCCCAGCAGTTCCAGTTCCTGTCAGAGCCACACCACGTCTGACACCTGGTATCACACCAGTACGGCCAGTGAGGCAAATAATTTCCAAACTGGGAATGAAACAGTCCTTCTGCTGGGCAGGCTGATGACACAGTGCTCACCTCTGGAACAGTGCACCCAGGCCAAGGGGCTGCTGCAGCCATCAGAGCCTTCTGGTTCGCTCATCATCCCGCAGAAAGGCCTGAGCATCCATAGGAGAAGAGGTGTGTGAATGGTGCACACTCACACTGAACCTGCATAAGGGGCCAGGGGACTCATCCAAGGCCTGGGATAATCTCCAAAACAACAGCCATAAAGCCAAGCAGAACCCGCTCAATCCAGAGGGAACATAGACATTGGACAGCCTCTCCTGGAGCTCCAAGATGTTCTTCCTCCATGCCTGGCTGGAGAGGGGAAATGAGAACCATCTATCCACAAGTCCAACATCCACAGACCCTCTCCCAGCCTTCCCTATGGCCTCAGGCAGCAGGGCCAGAGGAGCTCGGGGAGAACATCAGGCAGCACCAGCCTCAGAGGAGCTGTGGCTGCAGCCAGCACTTGCATTCCTTGTCACAGGCTGCAGGGAGGGACAGGTGGCACCAGAAACAGTGCCTTGAGGTGACACTGAGCGATCAGCCTGCTCACCAGGGAAACTGCTCTTATACCTCTCTTGCTACAGCCTATAAAGATCCAAGTGCTGTTTTGCTCCCGGTGTTCCCATTTGGCCAAACCCTGCTCTCCCCACGTGACCAAACCCTGGGATAACTCCATCCAGGACGCATCTCCTCGGCACAGATGCAAATAAGCCATTTAATAGAGGCCACTGGGACCCCTGTTGGCTGAGCAGTCCATGGGGGCTGTGGCAGGTGAATCCAGCTGTCATGGAAAGGGAGCAGAGAGAGCAGGAGGCTGAGGCTCCATCGAGTCCCTGTGCTGGGCTCGGTTCTTCTCAATCCTTAAAGAGGGAGGAAAGAATCCAAAGCAAAGCCTCTCTGCATCAGCCTGTTTTGGCCATCCATCCTCCCCACTGCAATGGTGCTTGGGCCATCGCAGCAGCCCAATGAAGTGTGGCTGTAATTAAGGTTTAATGGAGCTGCAAGACTGTGTCATAGCAAAGAGCCTTATAACAGAGGTGGAATGCAATTTACTGCCCACCAGGTAGAGAAGCAATAAATCTGCAATATTTATTGGCAAGAGAGAGAAATGTGATCCAGAATTCCATATGCTGGGCTGGGGGAGGAGATGAACATCACTTCCAAGGGGGAAAAACTTGGACTGCTCTTACTCAAAAGTTGTGTCACAGAACAGGGGCAGGATTGATATGCTGGTGGCCATTCCCAAGGATCCCACAGCACCTTCCAGGCTGCTCCGAGGGCAGGGAGTGGCAGCTGGTGTGCCCTGTCACTTAGGGAGGGGATACCGTGGCCAGCACATCTGGCCAACCCTGCATTCCTGCAATCTGAGCCCCAGGATAATGGGAACACAAAACCTCGGGGCCAGCCCCACAGCTGGGGTAAGGCAGCACAGCCACACTGATCGGCACCCACGGAGTAACCGGCCTCAGGGTTGGCTTTTCCCCCCTCCTACCTCTTTTACTCCAAACTTGTGGGCAGGCAGCAAATAGAACTGTGTTCAATTTATTGCCCTCGGAGAGGGGAAAGGCTGAGCAGCCTGCGGAGCTGAGCCTGCTGTTCCTCAGGAATGGAGGCATTCCTAACCTGCTGCTCGAGACCCTTAAAGCAACCCTTCTGCTGCTGAGACTCCAGAGGAGCATCTGTAGCACTTCCACTAGCAAATCTAGATCAAAAAAAACCCAAATAAAATCACACTCCTGTGGCATCCAGACTGCAATGACACTCAGGAAGTGTGGTGAGAGGATGCCATTGACCACTCTTTAGGAACAGAGACACAAGCGAGAACCAGAGAAGATCTGTGGTTCTGGAAATCCTATATTGCACAAACGTCCCATCAGGAAGTTTGCGTGTACGTGTAAAGGAGACATACATCCAGCACATGCATCCATGGCTTTCTCCACTAATTTTTAAGCTGAGCAGAAGGGATGCATGGGTGGGAATAGGGCACACTGTCCTGAAGTGGATGACCAAGTGCCAATGCTGAGAAATACAACAATTGGATAAAACCAGAACACAGAACTATTGCCAGGTGGAAAAAAAAAAGAAAAAAAAAACAACAGAGAAAAGCCACAGTGCCCCAGCCCTGGAAGGGGCTGAGTACCTGTGCTGGAGACTGTGGGAATGACAAATGGCCAGGCCCTCCCGGGGGACCGGATTAGTTGTTTCCTATGTGTCCGATGGACATTTTCTCTCCGAGCAAAACAACTAGCAGGTGGCTAGTGCTGCCTTCCGAAGGGGCTGTGGCAGATGCAGGGTTGTGGCGGAGGGGAAGCTAGGATTTCACATCCCTTAATTCCCTCTGAGCTAACTGGGTTGTCGCAGGGTCACCCAGATTGGTGCGTGTGCATGTGCCAGTGGCAGGGACCAAGCAGAGAACTAGGGGGAGTTTTCCAGCAAGATTAATCCTCTACCAGAACTGGCTCTGCCCCAAGAGTGACTCTCAGAAACGCTGGCATAAATCTACAATTAATGCTGTTTGCTTCAGTGGAGCTGCTGGGGATGTAATTGACAGCGATGTTTGGCCTGCTTGGTGCTGATCCCATGGCTTAGACTCTCATTCTCCTCTCCCTGAAAGAATACCCAGATGAATTTGCTGCTCCTCTGTTCAGTTCAAGCCTTTAGGGATGAAGAACTCCATGACTTCTAGGGTCAATTCCCATTGAAGACCTCAGAGAAGACACATTAGCAGTGACACAACTTGTACCTGGTGCCACGTGTCATAACCACGTGGTGACACTGCTGCTCTGGCATCTGTCACCAGGAGCAGGAGGAGGTGACAGGGCCACAGGGCCCTTCATGTGGTTCCAGCCTTTCAGCACAAGCACAGTGCAGACTCTGGCAGTGCTTCAAGACAGTGCCTGAGCTCCCTGGGGATGTGCCAGGGTGACAACCTTGGCCATATCTGCCAAGGCAAAGGTTTCAAAGGCTCCTCACAGGCCTGGCTTCCAAGCTGAGAAAGTCCACCTATTGACTGAGGGAAGGAGGTTGCCACCAGCTGGGAGTGCACTTGAGATGCTCAACCCCTTGAGGAACCCTCAGAGACTGTACATCTACCCAGAAAACACAGCCCTGGCCTAAAAGGTGTTGTGTTACCAAGCAACTTTTGAGTTTGTCACCTTTCATCACGTTTCTTAAACATCTCACAGCCAATTTCCCCCCAGTTTGCACATCTACAGGTTCCTTGTGGTCCCGGTGTATTCAGGTACCAGCGACAGCCCGTGTGCCTCCTTGACAGGGTTCAGAGGGCAAAGTGAGGGGTTTTCCCACCCTTAGGCTTAAGACCATCATTTTAAGCCCATGCCAGGTCCCACCTGGATGCCACAGTGAGCCCCCTCTGCCTGCTTAGTTACATGGTTTTGGAAAGCCAGGATTGCCTGAAGCCTCATTTCCTTGGCATACAGCAAAGGAAAACAGAAGGAAGGTAGGACCTACCCTTTCTATAACATATTCTTTGCAGAAATCTCTGGCTGCTTCAAGCTTTCCACAGTGACCAGGGCTCAGGTCACACTGATGTGGGGGCGGGGGGCACTCAGGGACCCCTTTTCAGCTCTCCAGGCACCACAGCAAACCCCAGTCATGGATTACACTCCCCTTGGCACACACAGTGCAAAGTGCCAGAGGCCTCCTGTGACCCCTTCCAGGAGCCAAGGCACTTTTTGGAAATGGGAAAGGACACAAAGAGCCTGTTTGGGATTGTCCACAGCCTCTTCCCACAACTGCCCTGAGCTCTTGCACTGCACCACCCTCTGCTCTTCCCTTTCTGCCCAGGGCTAAGGCTGAGTGTCCTCACAACAGCCACTCTCAACCTTCAACCCCCTGTGACTTCCAGGCTGACACCAGACTGCCCACATCGCTCATCTCAAAGCCTCACTTGGTTGGTCTGGATGATCTCCCAGAGCTGTTCTCAGAGCCAAAGCTCCTCCATCCCCTGGGGCCCCTGGTTAAAGCTCCTCCATCCCCTGGAGATCACAGCCAAAGCTCCACCGTCCCCTGGAGGCCATGGTCAAAGCTCCTCTGTCCCCTGGAGGTCCCAGCCAAAGCTCCTCCATCCCCTGGATGCCCCGGCCAAAGCTCCTCCATCCCCTGGACGCCCTGGCCAAAGCTCCTCCATCCCCTGGAGGCCCCGGCCAAAGCTCCTCCATCCCCTGGAGGCCCCGGCCAAAGCTCCTTCGTCCCCTGGAGGCCATGGTCAAAGCTCCTCCGTCCCTTGGAGGCCCCGGCCAAAGCTCCTCCGTCCCTTGGAGGCCATGGTCAAAGCTCCTCCGTCCCCTGGAGCTCCACAGCAGGACCTGGCTGGAAAGCACCCAGGGCTAATCCATCCTGAGATGAGCCATTCCTGCTCCCAGAGCAGCTCCCTCTGGCTCAGGGCAGACAGTTCCTCCCTCCTGGAGGACAACCCTGCGCGCCGCCGAAACACAGCGAAGGTTTTTGTCATCGGCGTGGGTTTTCATTCCTCCCTCCTTCTCGCTGCCTGCAGAGCCAAAGGGCCTGTTTGTTTTGCTGTTACTTATCAGAAAGGTTTATTTGCGATCGCTTGAGAGGGGAAGGGGGGGTGGAAAACCCTCCGTGGCCACAGGCAGACAAGCTCAGCGCTCAGGACCGTAATGGCTGGAGCCCGCGGGCCCATATGCTCGCTATGGTGGGAGGTGGAAGGCCAGCTCGGATCACATCCAGCTGCTCGGGATACGACCCATCAGGTAGGGCTGGATGGCAAAATAAAAACCCAAAAACCCCAATAACCCAGGGCCAGCCTCACTCGGGGGCTGAGGCAGAGAGGGGCAGTTTAAAGCGTGCTGCGGAACTGGGAATTTTCCTGTTGGGAGATGTCGGAGCTGCAAACTCAGACACGTATCCAGCCCCCTGGAGGGAGGGAGGGAGGGAAGGACGAGGTTGTATTTCCCCTGTCAGCTACTATAGCATCCTCTGAGCTTCACGAGAGAAAGAACGGAGCTTTCATACAGCACGGAAGAATTCCTGCATTTTTAGGTTCCTATTTCCTCGATGAATTAAGACCTAGGAATTCAGCTTGTTTGTTGTCGCTTTTGTTACTGAATATCCATGAAAAGCTCAACGTCCCTGGGAACTAATTAGGTATTAACCCTGCATTATTGCTGCATATCAGCCATGGAAACACACCATTTGGCTAAATCCCCTTGAAATATGGAAATATTGAAGGGTTAGGTGGAATGGCTGAAAATAAGTTAAAAAATAGGAAGACTTCTGGGACACAAAGAAAAGGAGGAAATATTTCAGCAAAAGCAACTACATGGTATTTTTTACAGTTTCTATCAAATCTTAAAGAAAACTAAGAGATGGGAACAAACCTTTTTCTAAAACAACAATGAGGTCTCCCTGGGAATTGTGTGTGGGAGCTTCACAGGTTCTGTTCCAGCCTAACCTCAACTGCTTTACTTGTTTTGTTCTTAGGTCCTCACCACCACATTTTTGGGCAAGGTACTTTTGGAAGAACACCTCAGGCAGATGATGCTTTCAAAGACCTGAGCCTTCAGTGATGGCAAGCAATAATTCTGTATTTTGGACTATCTTCTTACTCCCGTGCAGGGCAACATTTCACAGCCCACCATCATCTGCCACAGAAGCACAGACCACTAATGGCATGATGCAAATAAGTGTGTACCTATCTATATTTTATAACTCATGCCATTTCAGGGTTCTGCAGATAATTAACTCGGAATACTTATTTGTTTTGCCTCAAAAACGTTACTGTTCCACTTAAAACCCTTCTTTGTGGTCCAAGCAGCAGCACACTTCATCAGACTGAACAGGCCCTCAGAGCAGCTTTGAAGAGGCCTTAAAATACCTGAAGGCTCCAAACCCAACCCATTGGAATGGCATTGCTCTCATCCAGCCTTTCCTATGGCTCAGGGGGGACAGCAGAGCCCCCGACCCCACCCACCCACCCAGTGACAGGGATGCAGCCCCCTCAAACCAGGGTGTTTCTCCAGACACACTGAATCAATCCAACACACCACTGAACCAAAATATTTTGATTTCATAAAACAAACTCAACAACTGTTTAGACTTTGTCTGACCAGACTCACAATGGAGATTTCCTTTTCAGCTTCCCTATTTATTCTCCTCTCTGCCATCGCACAGTTATAGGTGAGCACAGCCAAAGCCGTTCCCTTCTCCTTTTCCCCGGCTCCCCAGGGAAGGGCCAGGTCTCCTGGACTCTCTCCCACTGCACTCCTGCATGGAGCCAACCCAACAAGACTGTGGGTGACTTCAGGAAACCCCACACACTACTATAATGAAAAATTATTATTACATTAGTATTTTGCTTTCCAGTTGTTAAATAAGCACTTCCCACTAAACCAGTATGGAAGCGAAAGGCCTCACTTCAATTGCTAGTGGGTTTACAGTGTCTTTCCCGAAACATCCTTGTCTCCCTATTACAATAAAACAACCCTGTGCCTCCCACAGCTACACCCAAAACTCCAGCCCAAACTGGGATCTCAGCGCTCACACTGGGAGGTCTATTCTCGCATCAGACTGAAGCCAGACAATCAATTAAAGCGAAAAGGATGGGCTCTGCTGAGATGACACAGGAGGCATTTGGGGCAAAATCTCACAGCTGACTGCAGGAGAAATGTCACTGCCCAGGCTCTCTTGGTCCTCCATGGAAGATGGGGCACAGCAACGTCCCTCCAGATGGCTCCAGACTGCCAGTCCTACCTAATAGTTTTTGCAGTGGCTTATGGTGCTAAAGAGCAAGGAATATCCAAATCAGAGACAGAGCAAAGAGGATATGAATGTAGGAGATGGTCAGAGAAAGGACTTCTGGTCACTGGGAGAGATGAATAATGGCTTTGCTTTCCTCCGTTACTCGGAGGTGATTAAATCCTGTGGGAAGCCTGAGATAAGAAAACCAAACCCAGATTTTTGTACCTTACAGAAGAACACATCATTCTTCCTTCTCCTCTACCTTCCACCCCTCTGCAACCAACCCCTCAGGACCTATTTGATATATTTGTACCTATTCCATGTCCCCTCAGAGCCACCCACTGTGCCCATTCCCTTGTGCCTTTGTCCTCTGGCAGCCCCAGGCCATTCCCTTGTGCCTTCCCAAAGGGAATGGCATCCCTTACATACCCTCAGTAACAGATGTTGGCTTTGTAACTTTAACCCCCGGCAAAGCCATTCCCCCTCCCTCCCTCCTCAGCCTACATGCCATCCAATTTGTCACCTACAAGGAAGGTCAGGGTCCTGCTGGGTGCCCAGCATCTCTCAGCTTGGGGCACTTAGTTTCACATTTTTTCTCCTGCTAAACAAGATGTTGAAGCAGAGAAAGGACAAAGCAAAGAAACTGGCTTGAGACACGGGCTGATACAGGCCCTGTCTGGCGAGGGAGGATTTTTCTTTGCTTCCCTCCCACCTAAATTCTCCAACGTCCTGGTAGAAGACACAGATTTCCAGGGGGAAAATGCCTCTGCAAGACCTTCAGTTTCCTTTGGGAGCAGGTAAGCAACATTAGCTCTTAGGAGTTTGCATTGCTGGCTGATCTGTGGTGTGAACAGGCTCTAATTAGTCATTTAACTTCAGAATTAAGAGTCCCAAGAGAAGATTTCAGAGGGGAGTTCAGACTGAAATTATCAACTGCCTAACGCAATTGCCTTTGCAGGAGCAATGCCTTTTCCCTCTCCTCATTTGACTATTAAAAGAGGTGCTATGAAATACTTCCACAGCTTTGCCAACCTGGAGCCACGGGGGTAAATTCAATGTCATTTTCTCTTCTGGATTTGGGCTGGGGACATGAAAGTGGGTCTGTTCAAGGATGTGGAGCTGCTCAGGAGCAAGTGCTGCCTCAGGTCTGTCAGATACAGTGGAGGGAAATGCAGAAGCTGCTTAAAATCTCAGGCCTCCAGCAAAGGATTCTTAGAGCCAGATGCTCTGAACATCAGACTTGAATTGGACTGAGTTTTAATGATGATCTTCATTTAAAGTCTCAAACCTGAGCCCACATCTTAAGTGATTCCAGCATGAGGTGAACATTCCCACAACCCTGGGTTTATCTGAAAGCCTCTGTAAGCAGCCCTGGTGGAGTTAGTGTTTTCTGCTTCCCTAACTTACATCCCAGGGGTGGGAAGACTGGACCTGTGGTATTCCCAGCTCCAGGATTGCCATGCTGAGATACCTTAAGGCAGTAGTTTCCTCAGCTTGTACCGTCCCTGATAGCAAACAGAATGGGTTAGGCTGGAAAAGCCCTCTAAGATCGAGTCCAGCCTTTGCCCCAGCACTGCCAAGCCCACCACTAAACCACCAGTTTAAATCTCTCCAGGGTTGGTGACTCCACCACTTCCCTGGGCAGCCTGTATTGAACAAACAAGTGGAAACCTTGACCACTACTGTGATTCTACAAAATTCCAAAGTTCTTGTTTTCAGTAAGTGATAGTCTTTTTTCACACCCCGCCCCAAGAGAACCCACTGAGCCATTACAAAAAAACCCACAGTAAAACCTTCTGATGTTGCCACAAATGAAGTGTGAAAAGCCTGCCATGGGCTCAGCTCTCCCCACGTTCTGAGCCCAGCTCTGTACTCAGCCAGTATCTGCTAGAAGAGAGATGAGAATGCTACAGTCCAGTGACCTGAAAACACCCCAAGTCCCTCCCCAAACCTTTCTAATCAAACGTTAAAGCAATTATTTTATAGGTGAGAACCAAGGTCTCCCATTTCTTCTTCAGTGGAACCACTCCTAGAGGAGCTCTTGCAGAGATATAAAGTCTTTTAAAAAAAGAGTCTGTCAGACAAATCCTCAATCTCTGATTTCCCCACACACGTGAAACCTCCTGTCACATCAGCATCTCTTGGAACTCTGCTGGAGTCCAAGGCCATGGAAAAGACCCCTCAAAAGGCAGTAAAATAGCACTTCACCTCATCTCACCAGGGAACCTGCTCTTCCTGCTCAGTGCAGTGCCAGAGTAGCTTTATGAATTCCTTTCAGAATTCAGAGCTTGCCGGGTTGGTTTGCCCCACAGATATCACTGAACTGAACTGAAATGGATAGTACCCACTCAGAAAAAGCAATTAACATACTTCAAAACATTCTAATTTCATATTAGTAACCTCCTATTCTGAGCCCTGGGTAGGGACACCTTCCACTGGACCAGGTTGCTCCAAGCTCCATCCAGCTTGGACACTTCCAGGGATGGGGCAGCCACAGCTTCTCTCTCGGGGTCTCCCCACTCTCACAGGGAAGGATTTTTTCCCAATAGCTCATCCAAACCCACCCTTTGTCGGCATGAAGGACGCAAAGGGCCAGCACGAGGTCCATGAATAGTAGTGGAAACCCTTTAGAAGTCCTTGAAGGGTGCTCAGTTCCCACCCCACACACTCTGGCCTGGACTTGCAGATCTGGCTGGTACAGTTTGGCAGGGGGAGGAACAGGCGGGGCAAGGCACAGGCGGCGCAAGGCACAGGCGGCGCAAGGCACAGGCGGCGCAAGGCACAGGCGGCGCAAGGCACAGGCGGCGCAAGGCACAGGCGGCGCAAGGCACANGGCGCAAGGACGCGCATCATTCCAAGCCTCCATCCGCATGCCGGCGGCTCCGACACGCAGGACCATGGACAGCAGCTCCCAGCGCGGGGCCGCCTCTCGCTCCACACACAGACACCGGCAGGAGCTCGGCATTTCTTGGTGATCCCGGGGCTGCGCCTTGAAAACGCTCACACATAAAGGACCATGAGCCGGCTCTGCTCGCTCCAAGGGCTGCTGCTCTTCAGCGGGTGCACATCAGCCCAAAGAACACCCTGCTCTCTGCCGAGTCCCGACCAACACCCGAGAGCAGCGCAGAGAACCCGAAATCTCCCTGCTCTGCTGCAAACAGAAGCCTTTTTCCTTGCCCGTGTGCTGAGAACAACCAGGGTGTAATGACAGCAATCAGAGCACCATCATTAACCTCTCAGCCTCCACCGTAAGCAGCCCCTGGCTCCCAAGGCACTTACAGGATATCTGCGCAAAGGGCAAGCTGTTACACACCCACATACTCAGTTTACACCCTAAATTCACTCGTGCCAGAGTTCACCAAATAAGCCAAGTGTGACGGCAACTCACAGGATTTTTGGGACAGCCCTGTGCAGAGCCAGGAATTGAACCTTATGATCCTTATCAGTCCCTTCCAACTCAGGATATTCTATGACCACATTTTTTGAGGTTCTAATGTCATTTCACACGCTGAATTCACAACCACACAACACCGGCTGTACCTACATCACTGGGATACACAACCTTCCAGGAGGAAAGAAGAAACAGCACATTCATCTCTGCCACAGGACAGCAAATTGTCTTAAATACCAACACCAGTATGTCAAGACCTCATTATTAATTCCCTTGCAGGTCTAATTCTACACAGATACCTCAAAATAACTGGGCCATCAGCCACGTTTTGCTATCAGCCACTGCTTTTACTTTGACAAGGAGCACATCTCTAATATCCTGTGAGACCAGCACTCCTACAAGGCAGATTCATTCTCCCTCAGCATCCAAAGTTCAGCTTGGAGGATAAGAAAAAAGAGAAATGGCTAGTGACAGCGAGCCTTGATAGGGTCACAGGCTTTGCAACAGCTTCAACGTGCAGGCGGGTGAAAACATCACTCTCAAAGTAAAGGGACAGAGGAAAGAAAAAGGAAAGGTTGATGGACAGTTGGACTTGTTGAGGGTGAAATCAATTAAAGTGCATCAAATCCAGAATTCATGCTTTTTCAAAGTGACAAATATGTGCTGGAAACTGAGAAAGATGAGGGGAAAATAATGTCTTTGACCTCCCAGAGACCGGCTGTTCCTTCCGTCAGAGGAGCCAGAAGTGAAGTGAGATGCGTTCATGATAAATTGTAACAGCCAGGCAGCCACCTTAAAAAAGAACGAGGTGAAAAGGTTATAGAAGGGACCCAAAATGCGAAGAATTCAACCAAACATCAAGATAAATCAACTCAGGCCCTCGTGTGTGCCCTGCCAGCCTTCACGGAGCTGCTGCGGCTCAGCTCGATTTGTGTAGCTTTGCTTGAAGTGTAAGAGAGAGACACACACATCTTGTTTACAAAGGCTTTGGAAAACACCCTCGCAAAGGGCTGGCTCACCTCAGCCTTCCCAGGTGAAGGGATGCAGTGGCCATCCCACCTGCCACGGTGTTTTGGGGTTTGTTAGACAATTAAACCACTTCTTTAATGCACAAAAATATCCCTGACGATCCTGTGGTCAGCTGAATTCAGACGTGTTTTAGGAGAAAGCTTTCCAAGAGCTGGACACATCTCCCTTACTAAAGCAAATACAAAACAGTCACACTTCCAAAAGTCTCAGAACCTCAGTATTTCTTATTTTCTCTTGCACTTAAAATTTTCTAGTTTTGAGCTTCAAAATAGGGTATAAATATTTATCTGGATGTCTCCACCAACAGGGCAACTTTGGATTTTTTCCCTTACCAACGACCAGAAATTGTTAATTCTGATGTCTCATGCAGAATAGGTGAATGCAAAAGTCAAATATTTTAAAGTATCAACAAACATATGATATCTGCTAGTAAAATCTTTGAAACATCCCTTCTGGGGATTGTGCCCTTCTGGGAATATACATTTTCAGTCTGTTAAATGTCCAAGGAAATCTCACTCTGGGTGAAACAAACTCAGTATTAAAAAGTGCTGATTCCCTTGACAGTGGTGTTTTCCACATAAGTTAAGACTTCACAAGTCCTCAGGGTCAAAGTTCTCCTTCGGGTCCCATTTTAACAAAAAGATTCCCCAGTGCTGCAGCCAAAGGTTTACATGAGCTGTAACGAGCCAAAGCAGAATTTTAGGGAATATTTAGTGCAGTCCTGCACATTTGTGTCCCTGTTTCAGCAGGGAATGCCTCCTACACCTCCCACTCAGATGCTCCTGCTTGCTACAAACTGAGCCCTCACTTGAGCCCACGGGCTTCCCAAACACCAGATGTCTGGGAGTCAGGGTCCTTCTGAAATTATTAATGCCTAGCAATGGACATCACCCCGGGCCCTTCAAACAAGAGCTGCCCAAACTTTCCTGCTTGCTTCCACCAGCAGGCTGACCTTTGAAGAGGTCACTGGAAAATCTGTGTTTTTCCCTCTCCTGAGCCCTTCCTGCCACTGAAGGGACCAGCTATGGAAAGCTAAGCCCGTCCACACAGGCTGTGCAGGCACCTCGGGGCAGCCCTAAGCATGGGAGCCATAGGAGATTCCCAACTGCAGCATGGCATTCCCGGTGCCAGGGACCCCAACTGGCACTGGGAGCTTATTGTGGCAAACGCCTGCACTGGGGGAAGGAGGTTTTGCCTCGATGCTGCTGTGAGGAGGCTCAGCCACCAAGTGCTGGCTGGCACCCTCACAGCCCTGCCTTCTGAAAGCGCTGCTGAGCATCCCGCCAGCTCCTCCTGACACACACACACGCCCACCCCACTGTTGTTGCATTTTCTTCACGACAACCTTCCCTGGATGGTCCCTTCCTCTGCAACAGCATGATTCGCTCAGGGAGACACGAGTTCACATCAACAAATCCTTCCCGACACTGCCCCGAAGCACTTTGGCTATGATCGGCTATGCAGAGTGATGGGACACACTAGTTAGATCTCTCTGTGTGTTTATCAATCCCTTCTCAGCCATTTTCCTCTGTAAATCCGTCAAATCTTTTTCTTCAAGCTCTGTGGGAACAGTTAGGAGCTATCTCCTCAGAGGTGCCTGCCCTGCCACTTGGATTTCATCCGGCTCCGGGAGAAGTTGGATGGCAGCAAGGAGAGGGCTGGCCAGCACAGCACAGACACAGCAGCACTGCTGCCAGTGCACTTGGAGAGACAGGATCCGTATTAAATATCCTTACAAAATCCCCTGTCCCCATGCAGGGGGCAAGGGAGGGGTTCCCCTAATCTGGGCCAGAGAAGGAAGAAGGGGAAAAGCCCAGAGGTGGAGTCAAACGAGTGAAAAGTCTGTAACACCCCAACACAGCCACAACTTGCTCTGAGCTGAGCCAGGGCAGGAACCCAGGACCTTAGAGGATTTCAGGACGCAGAACTCAAAATGTATATTATATCCCCACATCCACTCCAACCCTGCGATGAACATCACAAGCCACAGACCATCACCAATAGAGTTGAACCTTCCAAATTTCCTTTTATCCTTCCAGGGCATTAGAGCCTGACAAACCACACAGATTCCCTTTTAAATAAGGAGCCAGTCTGTTTGCCCTACAACCCCCGTGGACAGCAGTGACTTCCCAGCCAGCCCCAACGCTGTCCTGTGGAACTGCACTCCTCAGCTTACATGCACTTTGACTGTGCAGATCTAGGTCAGCATCCTGACAAACATCTGAGGAGAAGGCTTATTTCTCCTTTCACACTTGTCAGCGGCCGGGCTGGTTTTCAGCCCCGCTTGGCAGTCGGGGGAATGAAGCACAAAGCGATGAAGTGACTCCTCTGAGGCAGCTTTGCATGCCAGTGCCTGGTTTGGGAATGAAGCTCCAGGTCCTCCACACCAAAATCCAGGTGACACCACATTGATAAGGCGAAATTGGGAAACTTTTGGGAAGATGCACTTGTGGAGGGCTGACAAAACTTGCAGATATCACCAGTTCTGTTTGCTCCATCATCTACCTGATGAGCTTACCAGAGTTTCAGGTGGCATGTACAGCATTCCTATAGACAGACCAAAATTTAGGACAAGCCCCAGTCTCCCAGCAAGCTGCCTATTCCAAAGGAGAGCTACAAGGCTGGGGAAGGGTCTAGAGGGGAAGCCATACAAAGAATGGCTGAAGTCACTTCGTTTGGGCACCCTCTAGAAGAAGAGACTGAGGGCAGAGCTCATCAGGGGCTGCAGTTTCCTCATGGGGGGCAGCTCCGACCTCTGATCCCTGGGAGCAGGGAAAAGATCCAGGGAATGGCTGGAGCTGTGCCAGGGCAGGGTTAGGCTGGATGTCAGGGAAAGGTTCTTCCCCCAGAGGGTGGTGGGCACTGACCAGGCTCCCCAAGGCAGTGGGCACAGCACCAAGGCTGCCAGAGCTCCAGGAGCATGTGGACAACAGGACAGGGACAGGGTGGGATTGTTGGGGTGTCTTGCAGGGCCAGGAGTTGGACTCCATGATCCTTGTGGGTCCCTTCCAGCTCAGGATAGTCCATGATTTTATTCCTTGCCAGAATCAACACTCAGGGTTTGGGATCCCCCCTTTCACCCCTGCAGGGTGGGGCAGGAATCTCCCAGGACCATCCTTCCTGCTCTGTTTCATCAGACACATTGGTTGAGAGCAGAGAGACAAACAGGAGGTTACAGATATGATTTTACCATCCAAAAAAAAGGTATCTGTCACTATGATTGAACAGCTTCTGCCCCTGCTTCTGCTGTCTCCTGTCAGACGGGGCAGATGAGAATGGACCACATGGAAGGAACAGCTTCACTAAAATGACTCTGGTAATGAGCAACCAGACAGATCCATATCCAACACATCCACAATAAAAAGAAACAGCTCCAAGACCCCAAGAGAGCAATTTTTATTCTTCTAGGACAGAATTTGCTTCTTTGTCCAAAAATAGTTGCCATCTGAACATGTGCATTTTTAGTATTTTAGTTTCTGTTGCCTTTCCCTCAATTGCTTTCATTCATGGCACAAAATCTTCCATCTGAGAAGCTTTCCAGTTACTTTTTTTCCCCATCTCAATTATTTTTCCATTTTTTGTGAACTTCAAAGTAATTTGGTGCTGAAACATTTTTGGTGAGGCTGAAAGGGAGATGAAGTCTATTTTTTTTTTGAGGAAGAAAAAAAAGGAATCCTTTTTAAGGTCCTGTTTCATTACTGCTCATTATAAAACTGATAAATTTTTAAAATTTTTTTTAAAGGAAACTCATCAGTAAAATCTGAGTAACCAAAAGCACCAGTTTGCTGATCCTTGACATTTGGCTTCACCACAACTGCTACCACACAAAGCCAGGCTGCCCCACGGGATTCAGCCCATGTAAATGATAAAGTTTTGATTTTAGAGGGTTGAAAGGAAAACAATCCCACAACCAACCTTCTCTCTCATTAAAGGGCTGCCCCCAGAGAAGGGACAGAGCAGGGACACTGTTCAGAGTCCAGCCACAGCACATCAACACACACCACGTGCTCCCTGCAGGGTATGTGAATGACCAGGGCTGAGTTTGTCCAGTCCCTGATGGTTTCCAGCCCAGAGCTCCCACATTTCCCCACAAGCTGGTCCACGTGCCCACCAAGCAGGACCAAGCCATCACCTCTCCTGCCTGGCCTGAAGGGGGTTCTTGCCAGCCCATCTCCAGTGGACCTGCTACAGAAGTCACTGCATTGCTGTAAACTCAGAGAGCTGTAAGACTTTCTAAGACACTCTCAAGCTTTTGTTTTCCTCTCCCCAGTGTGATTCTCACCTCATGCTTTGCTTCAGCACTGGGAAGTGCTTTGCACTGGGATGGGAACCATGCCAGGGTGTCTTCATAATCCTGACACAGCACAAGGCCAGGCTGGACAGGGCTCTGGGCAACCTGCTCTTGTGGAAGGTGGAATTAAATGGTCTTTAAGGTCCCTTCCAACTCAAACCATCCTCTGACACTGAACTGAGCTGCTGATACAACACTGTACATTGACTTGTGCTGCCTTTCAGGCACAGCCTGGCCAGATCATCACATCACATCTTCATCCCTGCCCTTGTCCCTTCCACTAAAAGGAGCAGCTTGAGCACAGCTTTCATGGTTGAAGGACCTGGGGATCACTGCATGTCCTCAGCCCAACACACCGAACAGGCTTACATCCCCTGTGTGGTAGAGGAGGACCAGCTCCAGCTCCCCCTGGAAGCCCCAAAGCACAATATTTGCTGTACACACAAGGACTTGATCCTAATCTGTGACCCCAAAGAGATACAGAGGAATAGGTGACAGATTTTACCAAGCAATTGTCTTTTCTGATCCTCCAGAGTTCTCTGCCGGTAAGTGAAATCCATCACCAAATGAAACAAGGCCACTTCCTCTAAATGTATATCTTAGAATTACTGATGGAGAAGGGAATTCAGTCCAAGTGCTGTAATGCTGTGCCACACACTTCATTCAGCTTCCCAACCTTTGGAAAGCTTGACTCGCATGGATTTGTGAAGGACCTGAAGGTTTAGCCCCCACCTCCTCCTCTCTGGTACAACTTCCTACACCAACCCTCTGGGATATTAAATCTTCCACTTGCCATTTTCTCCTAGGCAGAGAGGATATGAATTTCATACCTCCGTGGCTGAGCTGCCATCGAGAGCCATGAAATACGACAGGAAACCCCCAGCACGGACTGGTGAGCGCTCTGTGAACAGCCACAGGAGCTGCAGGACTGGACAAACCATTAGAGCAGCACATGGTGCAGCTGACCTGGAGCAGAGGGTCCTCAGGGGTGTGCAAGGAAGGGCACAGGGACACTTGGTCAAACCAGAGAGGGATGAAACCACAGCAGGGCAGAGCCAATGCCTGGGCCAGGGTGGGTCAAGCACAAGAAAACGTGGGCTTAGCAAGGAGCTCCTCTTTACATCTGTCTGACTTCAGGGGTTATGGAGCTACTGGGCTCACAGAAGGGCTGGAGGAGGAAAACAAACCCTTAATTCATGCACTTGACAGCTCCAGGAGTAAACCACTGCATGTGTCCCACATGGACTTGTGCATCTCTGCTACAACCAAGGCAATAGAAGTGGCGAGTTCAGGAGAGAGCTGGACTGGAGCTCTCCTGCCTCCCTCACCAAGAGCTCTGCCAATCCAGGTGTTCTTCCAGCAACTCACAGGTCACCCAGACCATCATGGATCACAATAAAGCGTTTCTCATGACAACCATCTGGCTGTGGAACAGTCTTCCAGAGGAGACTAACATGGCAATCCAGTACCTCAGCACCCTGAGGACACTCTGCAAAGCTTTCCTCCTCCTAAAGGCTATTTCATTACGAGCAAGAAGTTGATAACAGATACTCCTACCCCCAAGGAGTGCATTCAGCCTCTCCTTTCATCTGTGCAACACCAATTAAAACAAAAACCCCAAGCAGTTTTAATGAGCTGAACCAGTATCATACTTCCTTCCCCCTTATCACAGTTTTTACTCCCCAAAGTAAGAGCTGAATAGATAAAGAAGCCCCAGAGGGAAACAAACTGCTGTCAGACAGTACTCTGGGACCCTGAGCAACCTGGTTTAGTGGGTGGCATCCCTACCTACAGCAAGGGGTTGAAAGTGGATAAACTTTAAGGTCCCTTCCAACCCAGGCCATTCACAGTGTCATATAATCCGTATTTTCTATGATTCCATGGCTTCTGCAGATGATCTAACACCTTAAGATGGACAATCCAGCAGAGTGTTCCCCCCTACAGTTGGAAACCAAGAAGAGGATGAGACCCTTTGCAGGGGTTGCCGAGTTTATACCACAGATGCATCTGACTGCTGTGGCCTCCTTGACACCACCTACCCAAGGCCACAATTAGAATAATCAATAGCTGGGGGAGCCCCTCAGTGCTTGTGAAGAAACCTGGGTCATGCAGAAAGGAGAATCCAGTGTGAGTGTTCATCCTATTCTGCAAAACAACTGCTTCAAGGCATCTAGAAAGGCACTGGTAACACAGGCAGAGCCTTCTTCTACAAATCAAGGTTCACCTGCATCACCACAAAACAGGAAGATTCCATTCAGTAACCTGTGTCATTAAATAACCCATCTCCAAAGCTCCTGGCTGCACCAACAACAGTAACAGTTCCATTGCCATAAAGTTCTTAGCACTAAAGCCAAGATGTAAGAAGAAAGAACTAGAAACAGAGTAATCTGGCTGTTCACTGTGCCACAGCCTTGAGCCCCATTTCTGCTTTCAGCCAGTCTGAGCAGGATCACACTCAGCTCTCCGCCTGAGCATGACTTTGTGAGCTACCTAAACAATCTCATCACTTTAAAGCAATTTTTGAGAATTCAAGTCTAACATTGGCTTATCTAGCCTTTCTTCAGCCAAGAAAACACTTTGCCCACGTGTATTTGTCCAGAAAACCAACCAACCTCAATACAACAAAAGTAAAAGCCCAGCAGAGACACCTCAGCTCCTCAGGCACCCTCTCTTCAGCCACACTCCAGCCAGAACCAGGTGAGCATTTCTTGGTACTTACAAGCCACAGACCTCCAATATTCCTCTGAAGAGATGCTTCTCCAAAGAGCCAACTCTTAACACATCCCCTGTCCAATGCACCCAGGAAACACCAACACCTCCCACAGTGCAGTCCTGCTGCCCACAGGACACATTTCTTCTCCCAGTGTCTGCACACCATACTCCCAACAGCACAGAAATGTTCACTCACAATTAGGAGCAGATCGTGCCTGTCCTTCCACCTCTTCCAGTGGCTCCTCCTCGGGTCCTTTGCAGCAGAGGCAGCTCTGGAGCAGCAGGTCACTTCACCAGCAGATTTCAGCAAAAGCCACCTCACCCCACTATGGGGTTAACTCATGGCAGGGTAATCACTTTTCTCATCCTTTAGGGAGACTCCACAGTCACTTCCATACTCCCCACCTGCCATCTTACACAGAGGCTGAGAACAGCAAAGAATCCACTTCTCCGTTGCCACCCCAGCTTGGCTCCTTTTGCTCTTCCCCAAGCAGCACGGGCAGCAGGTAATGCACCCCAGGGGAACTGGGGGGTCTGAGCCCCACTGTACAACCACTGAACTTAAACCCTCCACGTGAGCCACAAAGGGAAAATCCAGAGAGGGCACCAGGTTGGCAAAAGAAGACAAAACTCCGGGACTGAGCTTAAATCCAGCTCCTGGACCAATGAGCAGAAGTTGTGAGAGAGGCCCAGGTGAGGCTGGTCAGGGCAGTAACAACCCATGGGTGCACCCAGGCCCTGCCAATTAGTAATCAATTACTGCTAAGGGAAAACACCTGGATGTGCCCAGGGAATTTTCAGCTGGAGAAATCTCTAGATTTTTAGGAAGGGATTTAACTCTTGGAAGGCTGGAGTAAAAGATGTGCATCCCCTCGGAAGCTGCTGCTTTCCCAAAGCCCAGGCTCCTGATAACCCTCACTGCTACCTGGGAGTCCAAACCTGCTAACTAGGCCGAGTTTAAATTTGAGGAATCCTATGAACTGGCTCAGCTGCAGAATCAAAATGTCCTTTGACACTTCACAGAGGCCAAATGGACCCAAACTGGGGCTGGCAAAGCCACCTGACAAATGGTGTTTTTGTGAAACCCTCCCAGATCACAGTGTAAGGCCAAAGGGGAGCCAAGACCTGAGGATGAGGAACACAAGAGGCAGAGATTCCTGTCCCTCTCCACGGTGACAGCCCTCTAAACCCAACCCTGAAGGCTCAGCCTGGCTGGGACACCATGGCCCATCTGGGCTGCAAGCCCTGTTTTTTCACTTGCCGGTTTCTTTTTCTCAGCCCTCAAGTTCAGGAGATGAGTTAAGCACAGGACTAAAAGGAGTTGCCTTTTCACAATAGGCTTGTCCTTTCCTTTGCACCCTCCTTATCACAGAAACCCAGAACGGTTCGGGTTGGAAGGGACCTAAAAAGACCACCCAGCTCCCACCCCCTGCTCCCTGCAGGCACATCCTTGGTGCTCTGTACTCCTTGTTTTCCCTCCCAGGTCCCCAGTAGCATCCTCCCTGCACCCTCCAGCCTGCTGGGGCAGCATTTCTGCCCCCCAATAAGAGAATAAATACATCAAGCCTGTCGAAAGCCTCGTTGTTTTGGCTGGGAAGAGGTGCCCCCCCTCGGGGTGCGATTGCTTCCCACCGGGATGGATGGCTTTGCCCTTCCTGACAGCTCAATAATTGAAGCATTCTGGGAATGTCTAAGTACTGGAGTCCTGAGGTCACTAGAAGCTTCATTCTGTGATCAGTTTTTACCTGAAAAAAGCTGTCTCCTTCCTCTATCATCTTTTCTTTGTACAACAAATGGCAGTCATGTTTTAGTACACTGACTTAAATTATTTTATCTGACATTTGAGGGAACAAGAAACTCCCTTTTCTACCCCTTCCACCTCCTAATTTTCTGTAAATGAGAAAAACCAGTCATTCAGAGACATCAGCATTTCAGAGTATCTCCAGTACACTTGACTCACGGCCATGTCCCCTCTGTGCTGGGTGTCTGCAGAATGGTCCCACAGGGGCCCTGAACATGTTCAGGGTGTCCAGCCGGGAGGAGCGGGTGGCCAACGTGCCAAAATGGCACTTGGGAGCAAGGAGGGCAAGGAGGAGGGAGAGGAGCCCTCCACTGCCTTCTGGGGCGCTGACAGGGACACAACGGGGGTCTCTGTGCTGGCATTTCCCAGGCAGGGGGTGGCAAAGAGAAGTGGAAAACTGATATTCCTACTGGAGAGCCAGGGCAAGTGTCAGCCTTAATCCTACCCAAGGCTGACACCCAGAACGGGCAGCTCTGGGTGCCCAAATGTGTCAGTGAGTGGGAAAGCCAGGAAGACACAAAGAAGGACAGGGAAGAACTGCTTTGTCTGTGGCTGCAGGTGTTTTCCATACATCCCACATGCATGGCATGCTTGGCACCTGGCAGATTTTGGGACAAGAGCTAGCAGGGAAGTGGCATTCGCTTGGGAAGTGGATTTCCCAGGGAAAAAATCGTAAAGGAAAGGTTTGGCCTGTTTGCATTTCACGAATGTCTCAGACGTTCAGCAGCCTCTGAGACATTCAGGTAAAGGGAGGAGCAGCAATTTTACCTCCAGGTCATCACCTCACCTCAGGAAGCTGCCACCGTGGTGTTGGGGGTGTGGATTAGGCCAGCTGAATTAGCTTTGTTTTCTTGGTTTTTTTGAATTAAAGAAATAGAAAAGAGTAAAAAGAGCACTGAGACTAAGCAGGATTACAGTGAGTCATCCGGAGTTTCTCCACCTCTACACCGGCCTCTTCAGACACACTTAAGGGAATCAATTGCCCGTATCCCACTAAAATCCTCTCTGTATGTGGTTTGTGAAGCTTTAAGCCCCTTTCCCACCCCCACAACCTCCATCCCTCACCTCTGAAGCCTCTCTAGTCCATTATTCTGGGGGCTGATTTGTGAACGGTGTGTTCACTTTCCGTACTGCCTAATGAAGATGTTCCTGGCCCTGAGTATTAGATCTGCTGCACACTTAATGGAAAAAAAAAGAGCTATTCTTGTCATTGGTGGGTCAGATGAGTTTCTTGGCAGTGAGGGTGGTGCAGTTATGTGGACAATCAAGCAACCCAGTGATTATTGCCAATGCATTTTTGAGGAAATCAGTGCTGTTTAAACTCTAATCACAACAAGACCTCATTTAAAAGCATAAAAGCTTTCACTCAGCCGACCTGTGTTTTTTTTCTTTTTTAATAGCTAGACAATTAAATAAATCTCCTGACACTTAACCATCATTTACCCAACAGTCAGAAAATGGATTCAATGCCTTTGCATTAGTTAGATGACGATATTAAAGCAAGAACTGAGCAAGTACAAGCAGGTGAAGGACGATCTGTGGAGAGCGTGTGCTGCACTCAAGGATAGCAGGGTATCTTCGGAGGAGGGTAGGGGGATTTTTTGGGGTTTGTTTTTCCTTATTCAGACACCAAGATAGTTTTTAGCATGACTGTGTTCCACAGATTTTAATGTCTTTGGAAAATTGAGGTAGTTCTTCCCCCCTTTTATAGGCCGGAAACTGAAGTACAGCACTGACAATGCTGCCCTGAAACTCTGTGTCTGAACCAGGAACTGAGAGTGGATGGGATGAATTGTTCAAAAAGTAATCTTTCTACTCTTAATCTTTATTTTGTGGGCATTTCCATTAAAACTGGTACCTGGAAAATTCAGAGCTAGTGTGGATTAAAGCTCAACAGACACAAAACATCTGAGCTCTAGTGCATTTTCGCTGGCACCTTGGGAAAGGCTGCGTGGCCTCACAACACAACCCTCAAATTAACACTGAAGCAACTGGGATTGACCCTTCACTGGTATGAACATCAGCCCCTGGCAGAGCAGAGACCTTTTATTATCCCTGCTCCCAGCTGTACTCTGAATTCCCGGCCCTAGCACTTCTACCTCATTAGGTTCCTCAAGTGAAGAGTGTGTTCTGATGCCATTATTCAGAAGCTGATGGTAAAAAACTCCTAAATTTACTGCCTCCTGCCAGCTGTCATCTAGCAGCAACTGTAATGGGAGTGCCTTTCCCCTTTGCAGGTAGCAATAGCAGTGATAGAAAATTCATGTCTTCCAAGCAGTGTTTGAGATGTACTATTATATATTCATTACCCTATGCTGAATTTCACAGTCTGCTTTATGATCTGCTGCTCAGAAATAAAATAAAATACGGAATGGAAAGGAAAGCAATTGATCCAGTCTCATTCCAGGCCCTAAATCACTGACAACTGCATAGACAGTTAATTGTTTCCTGATCTCCACTTGCTCAATTTTTAAAGAGTTCCCACAGATAAATTTTACAGAGATGGATCTTTGTTTTTACCCTCCCCCCTGACCCTCATTTCAGCCCTACTTTACGATGGGGTGGAAAGAGTTAAAAGCTGCTCTTCCACTCCTCCCTCTTTATCGTTTTAATTGGCTGCTCTGATGACCTGACCACCTCTTTGATTCGCATCAAACGGCGGCGGTGAGGAGGGAGCGCGTCACTCTGCTGGGCAAGGGTCACCCTGCCTGTCCATAGGCCACCCATCAGCCCTGCCAGCAGGATGGAGCCACTGCAGCCCAGGAACCCCGGATGGAACGGGAGAGGCCTCCTGGTGATGTCCCTGCTCTGTGCTGGGTGCCCCAACAGCTCCCAGAGGGGTCGGCGCCCCCACGGCCGGCGGGCGGCAAACCTCAAACTTCAAACAGCAGAAGCCCCAAAACCAACACCAAATAACCCCTGTGGGCAAACCCAGCGGTGGCTCCAAGCCAAAGGTGAGGGAGGTGACAGGGATGGGAGTCAGCAAGGGGGACGGTGGGAGGTGCCCTTAAAGGGAGAAATCGCACACGTCTCTACCAGTAGTACCAACCCAACTAGCAGATCATTGAGTCCAACCTGTGACCCAACACCACCTTGTCCCCCAGCCCAGAGCACTGAGTGCCATGGCCAGTCATTCCTCAGACACCTCCAGGGCTGGGGACTCCACCACCTCCCCAGGCAGCCCCTTCCAATGCCTGACCACCCTCTGCATGAACAAATTCTTCCTGATGTCCACCCTAAACTTTCCCTGGCACAACATGAGGCTGTTCCCTCTCTGCCTGTCCCTTGTTCCCTGAGAGCAGAACCCAAACCACCCCCCCGGTTCCTCTCTCCTGGCAGGGAATTGCAGAGAGCCAGAAGGTCCCCCCTGAACCTCCTTTTCTCCAGGCTGAGCCCCCCCAGCTCCCTCAGCCCCTCCTCACGTGACTTCCCCTGTTGTGTACGTGCATTACCTCCATTACTCGCTGGCTGAAGCCCACCCTTGTCACTCCCTGCCCTCACCACAAACTCACACACGTGTGCACGTCGCACGTACGCCCCGCCAAGTCAAGCCCCAATTTCCCTGTCGCTTTGGAGGCAAGGCGAGTGCTCCCTAAGCTCTCCAGGCCGGCTGTCCCAGGGGCCGTGTGCTGGTTTCACACCCTCTGGCCTTGCCCCTGCCCTCGGCTGCACCTCCTCGTGTCGCCGCTCACGTCTCGGGGGCTGCAAATATTTGCAGGCTCTGTTGGGGAGGAACACGGTGCACTGGCCTCCGGTATTTATTCTGGAACGGCAAACAACGTGGAGAGCAAAGAAGGGGAAAAGGCAGATAAGATAAAAGTGTGTTACCAGGTCTAACGACATAAAATCAACACAGACCGCAGGAAAAAACAGTTATCTGCAAAGACCAACAAATGCAGCAACAAGGGATCGTGATGGAGGAGCCCTTCTGCAGGTGGGATCACCCAGAAGGTGGGTAGGACAGAGCTGTTTGTCACTGGGAACGCCCAATATCCAGTCATTGGAGATCACTGTCTGTGGCTCAAGACAATTTACATAAAAAAGATAATTTCCATGGTCTTTGTGCTGCCCACATCACGAGCCTGGAAGTGCAACCAGCACCTTCAAAATACAGACCAGAATCAAAGACTGCCCCACACATCACGAGACTCTTCCAGGACAAGCCATAGATTAATATCTGCGTGAAGAGTGGCGTGAAATGCTGCAGCAATTATTTTCCAGTATGTTGTGGGACAGCATATTCCTTCCAGAGGAGAGACTCACCCAGCTGTAAAGGTTTCCTCTGTCATTTCAGAAATATCCACGTTCGCTGAAGTCTTAATTCATGCATGTGGTTAATTTATAAAGTGAAACAAAGTGTACTTGTTAGACCAACTGCATAATGATGAACCCAGAGGGGAAAAAATAGAAAGGAGGTAGTAGGAGAACCACATGTGAGAACCATATGGAAGGGTGTTCCACCAGCTTGGAACCAGATGGAAGAAAACATTGTCCCTGGACACTGTACAGAGTCCTACTGATAACACATGATAAATCATTCACTGAGTGTAAGCAGGAGAGTGAACATCACCACAGGCCAAGCTGTGCAGGGACAACAGGGCCGAGAGCTGGAGGACATCAGATAAAAGGACAGCCTGAAAAGCTCAGATGTTACCCCTCGTGTAGATCTAATCTGTTATCAGTGGGGACGGCCAGAAGAGCTGCAGAAAGGAACAAAAGCAGAGCAGCAGGGCTGGAATGCACTGAAGGAAACCACAACACAGCCGAGGGTGCAACGGTGAGAGGCTGAACAGGGATGTGGGAGAATTGCCTGGATATCCACCCCTCCGAAGAAGGGATGAACTTAGCCCTGTCCTCAAGCACTGACTTTTCTGTGTGAGCTTTGGCAAGTCATTTAAGGTCATCTGAAGTCAAAGTGCACCCTCCCATACACTCCAAAGCACTTCTGCCTTCACAACCACGTGCTTCCCAGGGAGCCTAAATCCTTCTTCCACACTCCTGCCTGTTTGACCTGAGGGTTCTCCATGACATTCTCTGTCTTCTCAGGAAGGACTCCTGCTCCTGACACAAGGGGAGTCCAGGTCTGACTGGGTCAGAAGACAGGATGGAAAAACACACAGAAATGACACTCAGGAGTGGGTTGGACAGAAGGTGTCTGTGCTTAATGATCAATAATTTATTTATAGCCATCAGCATCAAAAAGCAAGGATGCCTAGGGGAGTCCTGCTCAACATAAAGGGCCTGTTGCAGTGATGTGGAGCTGCAGATTTCAGACTGACAAGTAGTTAAAGCATTACATCCAGCTGAACCCAAGAGGTCACTCCCAGTTATGACTCTTCTTCTCTTGCCAGTCTTTTCATTTCTTGGATCACAGGAAACTTTTCTACAGGGACGAGGGGAGCCTAATGAGAAATATGACTACTTCATGTCCCCCTGTGCACAATTATCTGTATAAACACCAAACAAATTTTTGCCTTGAAAAAAGCCTGAAATCTCTCTTCCAAATGCAGTGAATTATTGTTTTTTTTAATGGTAGAAGCCTCTGTGACAGAGCCCAGAGCAGGATGGGTCGCTGTGCACAGAGAGACACACACAGGCAAGGAAGCTGACCCAAACACATGCACGTAGGACCACCAAGGATGACCCTAATTAGACCACCCAGCCACTTTGTTGGCCGTGTTTGGAGGAGCCAGAATCTCAGAGCATAAAACAGTGTCCTCGTGCGGGTTCCTTGGCCTGTGTTTTAGACCATCACGTATCTCCTGCGACTTCCTGCGACTGACCCCTACAACAAATCATCCTAGCCAGCCTCCCTTCTTCCTAGCAACATCCTGTTCCTGCCTCAAAAATCCTCCCACTCACAATTCCAAGGTTTGATATCAATCTTAAATAAATGCCTCTCTGGACTCTGCTGCATTCCCTAAGCCACCTTATCTCCTGCCTCTCCAGGACGGCTGCAGTTCAAGAAGCACATGCAGAAGCCCCTTAGGCCTTGTTAATTTTCCTTCAACCCTTGTGTCCTCTTTCTTTTCCCCATATTTTCTTACAGAGGGGGAAAGTCGTGCTCAGGAGGACGTGCACTGCAATACAACCCCACGCTGAGACTTCGGAGAGGGGAAAAGGACAGTCCCAAAAAGAGGCACTGCAGCAACTTTCTGTGAAATACGGGGAGAGGAAAAGCCACAGGAGAGGTTCTGCTCCGTGGTCTCCTTGCTCTGGCTTCCCTCACTTCACAGTTTAGGTGAAGGAAAACTCTGTCAATACATCTACCCACAAGAGCCCCTTTTTTAGCGTCCAACAGACGGGGACCAGCTGTCTCCATCTGACCTTTCCAATTCCCATCCAAAACCCAGCTCGAATTAGGGTATCCCAGTCAGGAAAGCACCAGCCTTCACTCCCCAGATCACCACAGGCACCTACAGCAAGTCAGGGTCCCTCTGTTCCATCCTTCAGATAAACAATTTGAACTCAGCAGGATGAATCCAGGCCATGACACGAGTTATGTCTCTAAAAGCCCTTGGAGTAACTTGTAGTCAAAAGGAAACACATTTACCCCTTGATCCAGCAATGTCACTGAAGATCAGTTCAGGCTGGACTTCATTTAATTTTCACTCAGGAACTCTTTCCTCCCTATAATGAATTATTTCATCATTTCTGTAACCATTGATATTAACGAATTTACTCTCCCACCCTCAGCCTGGTGCCTTGCAGGTTACAATCCTTCCAAAGGATGGTATCACACAAATCAAGGAGATTTGCCTGCTTAAGTTTCACACTTACAAGGTGATACTGGAGTTTACCTGCTTGCCTACACTCTTCTTTTTATCTTCCTCTGCTCTAGCATCGTCTTTCCTTCCCTTTACAGAGCACCAAAATGCCCCTGATCATCTCATCCTGGAATCCCTTTCGAAGAGGATCTGTTTCTGGCTAGAGGAGAATTCCATGAGTCTCCCCAGACTTGCAGCTCTTTTTAAGTGTAACTGATTCATTAGCAATTCACTTGATAATGAGCCAGCGATCATCTTTAGGGAAAGCAGCAGCAAAGCAGCAGATTTCCAAGTCGGAAGAAAAAGCTGAAGGAGCAGCAAAGCAAAGAGGCTTCAGTGAGAAAAACGAAGTGGGGTGAAAAAGATGGCATGGCAGGCTCCGAAAATGCCCTGGGAGTTTCTGTAGTAATCCTACCCCAGCATTCATCCCTCGGGTGCCCTCACTCAGCCGTGGCACCGACACACGTACTTAGCAGCAGTCACTGTCGGTGGCACAGAAATAAATGGCAGGTATCAAAGAACCAAGGGCGTCAACTCGTCATGAATATTTCAGAGAAGGGCAACGTGACAAGCTCAAGTGTCCCGAGCTCTCAGATTCCCAACAGAAGGAATAAAACACAACACACACACACACACACACACACACACACGCACACACACACACACACACACACACACACGCAGAGCTGGCTCGGCCATCACGTGCATGGAGCTCATTTCAAGGCAATAGCCCCATATGTTACAAGACAATCTGTCACATTTAAAAAATATATAAATATATATCAGATATCCCCTCCGTATAATGTGCAAACTCTAAGCAGCTGGCAAGAGGGCAGTGGTGATTTAATGCAAGAAAACTGTGCTTTGCTGAAGGGGCTGGGGTTGTAACGAGGAGCCTCTTTGACAAAGGCGCAGAGTGGCATCTTTTCACACAATTATATGTGGGTCACATTAACCTCTGCTGGGCAAGATTCCCCTGAGCTGCCTCTGTCTGCGTGTCGCTGTGAAGAAATCAAGCAGAGATTCCTCCCTCTTCATCTTTCTTTTTTCCCCACAGTATTGGGCCACGCAGGGAGAGGATGGAGAGGGAAAAGGGGATCCCAGCTCGTCCTGCACTGAACTCCAGAGCAAACTCCACACTGAGGTGCCATTAATGAGATGCGTTAATCAATGGAGAGATCTGAGATTTCAAGCTGTGTCAGTGCACCATAACATTACCTATATATTGCTATTTATAGCCAAGGAGATTTCACCAAGTTTCCCTTTCCACATGTACACCAGAAACTGATGGAAACTACTTGACTTTTGCCCTGTGGGTGAAGGGACAGACGGGCAGAAGGCAGGCACACATTTTTTCACAGGCTTTGGAGATAAAAATTCTCTCCTGTCAAGTATCACTCAAATTTGCCAAGGGAAGTTTCATCAAAACCATTGTAATTCATTAAACAAAGCAAATGTTTCTTTAACCGAATCATTTGGGTATTCCACTGTTCTGGGTTGGCTTGTTCTTTAAATATTTGCAGGGAATTTATTTATCAGACTATTCCCTTTCTGGGAGCAGGGTGGCAAACTTGCAGTGAGATTAATTTCCCACTTTTAGTGCCTTGAAAGTCAGTTTTTTATAGATGTTTTTGGTTTTCCAGGCACATCACCATACTCCTCATGGTACCTCTGGGCTCAGCTGGTTTGTTGTGGTCTATAGCAAATGAACTTTATGTCCCATGGCAAACTGGATTTAAGTGACAAGATCTTCTAAATTTGAGAAAGTCACCGTGGAAAACCTGCTTTCATTTTTATTCCAAGGGGGTTCTTTCCCAAGGAACCCATTCTGGAAACGAAGGAAACCTTTCTTGCAGTGACAACTGACACTTACACTGTGCTCATTCAAACATTTTCAATCCCAGAGGGCTGCAGGGTTTTGAACTTGCAGGACGAAGGAGCTGGAAAACCTTATAGATGGCTGGGGACTGGGAGATAAGGACACAAATGGGAAGTGCCTGCCAAGACATCTAAAAGCAAAGATTGAACCCAGTGATTTTAAAGGTATTTGGGCGTTTTTCACATGGTGAGATCAGTTCCAGACCGTGGGCTGATATTAAAGTACACTGGGACATTCCCAGCACCAGTAATTGCTGCTCACCTTTCACCCTCGGCTGCTCATTTCCCCTCCGTGCCAAAGTGCTCTTTCCACTCCTTTGTGCCAGGAAAACTCCGTGTGACCAGGCGCTGAACCAGACAGAGGAACTTTCCTGCTTTAAACAAACAAATAAACAAACAAACAAACAAAAAACCAAACATGTGAAACCTCTTCTTTTTCCTCCTTTCCAAGCTCCTCCCATCTGGTTCCCAACCACAGGAGTAGCTGTGCCAGCAGAGCAGCAGGAACAAGAGGCCAGGAGACAGCAGTGCCTTAAACCAACGTTACCACCACGCAATTTGTAATATCAAACCACAGGCTAAATCTCAACTAAAAGCTTTTCGGGTCCAGAGTGAACACCCCTATTAAGATGAATTAAGCAGTTCACAGCGTTCAGAGCTGCACTCTTCCAAATGCAGTTTAAATCTTTATTTTCGACACTCACCCTTGCACTGAAAATGGCCTGAAAGAAACCAGCTAGGAAACCCATTAATTCCAGGTTTCTGTAGAAGAGGGCTTTGTGTCTATTCATTCTGTTTAACACTGCAGTCACTGCCACTGTGACTCCACACCACTGCAGAGACACCACAACTACCTTAAAATTCCCTAGTGCAGGTCCTGATAACCCTCTAGTCTCAACAGCACGGGCTCATCGTGGACTAATTTGTCCTGGCAAGATTATTTGCAAATTAGGTGAGGAGGTCAGACAGCTGCCCTACAGCCACATAGAAGTGTAGCAAACACCAGCTCCAAGTTTACACCCTACCTATTCTTCTGTGTTTTTCACAGGGCATTCACTTCATGTGCCCACTCTTAGGCCCAGTTTCAGGCAGGATGTGTTTAAATCCCTCGCTCAGGCTGGACTGCAGGTATGTGCTCACCTGAGCCAGGTGTCTTCCTGCTGACAGGTGGGAAACATCTCCAGCTGGGAGGACTCCAGTGTGGTGAGGCAGAAACTGGAGCGCTGGAATTAACCATGTGTGAAACCACCACAGGGGATGGCAGCAGGTTTTGGCCTTGAATTAACAAAAAAAGGGTGGTTTCCGGTGGTTTATACAGAGTGTGCCTGTGCTAGATAGAAGAGCCTTCCCCATGTGGAGGGCTGGACATCAGATGATGTTACTGTGGGAGCAGTTTTGGATCCCAATCAGGACATCCTCCTCCATTAAGGGCCTGTCTCTGCGTTGTCGTGTGCAGGGATGAGCTGCCTGTCAGTGGAATGAGCAGAGGAGGAGGGATTTCCCACGCAAGAGCATCCAAACCCCATGGACTCGCATGAACCCGGTCCAGATGTCTCCACTGCGTGTACTGACACATGGCACGAGCATGCCCAGATGACAGAAGGAGCCGGAGGAGGCTCCACACTTGTCTTTAATTCTCTTTTTCAGAGTCTCTTTGGAAAGCACATTGCTGGAGTTTATCCCCTGCCCTGTAGTTTTGGGGTCTGGGCAGCGCTGACCAAAGGAAGGCTGCCTGGTTTGGGCCACTGCAAGACCTGGGAGAAACAAGGCCCAAGGGCAGGGTCTCCTCAGTCTCACCTGGATGGAGAAATGGTGTTTGAACACCACACAGTCACATCCCAGACAGCCCCAAATGTGCCTTTGCTTCTCCAGCTGAGAGCCCTTTGCCCTTCCCACCCACTTCTTCCCTGTCCCTCTGTACCGACTGAACAGGCTCTTGCCCTGTTACTGCAGAGAGGTCTCCAGCACTCAGACCCTGACACTGAACTCCCTTTGCAGGACACCTTGGGTCTAATTCTGACACAGGCAGGGGGATGCAGCACAGATCTCTTCACCTGAGCCAGTACTGTGGGGAAATCTTCAGAGTCAATAACAAGAAATAGCCATTTCCATGGAGTGATTCAAATTATCCTGAAGTGAATCACTAAACTGGAACACGGGTGACTAAATCGTGTGAACATCTCCAGTGTAAACTAAACTCAGTTCAAAGAAATCACACTTCTGTCTTTGCTGAGACTCCTCTTGGCCACAAACGAACGTCACAAAATCCCCTTTGTTCCCTGTCATTTTGGGTGCCTTAAAAGGAGTGAATCCTCCTGCCATTATCCTTCATTTCAATGCCACTGCCTTGTGACTCCCCTTCCTTTCCTCTGCCTTTGGAATGGTCCTGTTTTGCACCACCCATCCAGCTGGTACCTCACAACCCCACCACGTGGGAGTCCTGTGGCCAAAAGCAGTCCCCTTGTCCCAGAAGGAAGGTCTCTAACACTCCATTGCCCTGACCAGAAACCCTCTGTGAAAACCCACAGAGATGTTCTCAGACGGCTGCAGTTAATTAGACAGAAACAAGCAGTGTTGTCTGTACAGAACAAAAGTTTCGGGTGCCCCCAAAATTAATTCAGCTTTTTGGCATCAACGTGACCTCCCAGCACCGAAACATAACGATCCACACAAATAAGAAACTAAATCAAAGCTGTGGCAAAAGCTTTTTTGTTTTTTTCACCACTTCAGGAGCAAACCTTTCTTACAACCTTGTCCCATAAACAACTTCGGTTCTGGGAGTTTCAAAAGGGTGTGGGGAAAGGCAGGGTGTGGGGTGCCTGAGAACCCCTCACGTGCCTAATCTGAACCCCAAACTCTGCTGTAAAAAGGGCCTGGGGATGGGGCAGTGCCTCAGGCAGGCAGGAGCCACCGAGGACGTAATTCTTTGTAACCCCCAGAGCAGCTCTGAAAGCTTTTTGGGTCAAGGGCTCCATTGGTTTTTGTCTGAGCGAACCTGAGGTTTCGAGGGGCA
The DNA here is from genome assembly GCA_013396735.1 of Grallaria varia. Taxonomy (NCBI): domain Eukaryota; kingdom Metazoa; phylum Chordata; class Aves; order Passeriformes; family Formicariidae; genus Grallaria; species Grallaria varia. The sequence goes on from VWZG01001374.1 coordinate 551,819, forward strand.
GCCCCATGAGCAGGTGACACAACCCAGACGCCGCGGTGACTTGACACTGACTTTACAGCACTCGAGAGGGAGGAAGCGACTTGCCCTTGATCAGGCAACACCCAGCACCTCTCCTGCATCACTGCACACTCCGAAAGGCCCCGGCCCACCCACCCCCCCCCAGGCTAAATGAAATGTTGTCCCCTATGCATCATTCATCAAAGCCAGGCCCCGTAATTAATAGCACCATTTGTTCAGGGGATTTCAACAGGTACTGAAATGCGAAGCATCAAAGCATGGACAGTCTCATCCTGGTCTGGCAGATATAAATATGCCAGGGAGGCTTCACGTGACTCAGGAATTTATTTATCCCTTTCTGGGAGCAGGGTGGCAAACTTGCAGTGAGATTAATTTCCCACTTTTAGTGCCTTGAAAGTCAGTTTTTTATAGATGTTTTTGGTTTTCCAGGCACATCACCATACTCCTCATGGTACCTCTGGGCTCAGCTGGTTTGTTGTGGTCTATAGCAAATGAACTTTATGTCCCATGGCAAACTGGATTTAAGTGACAAGACCTTCTAAATTGTCCTTCTTAATAAAAAAAAGGGTTTAAAGGGCTTTCAAAGTGCTGAGCTCGCAGCTCCAGCATGGATGACCCTACGAACGCAGTGTTGCACGAGGGGACCCCATGGAACCACAGTGAGGGGGTTTCGGTCTTTTTGAGCAAGATTTCGGGCTGGAATTTGTCTTCGCTAAAGTGGGAACAACCAAAATTGCAACAAATATCATAGCTCTGATATTTGTCACCGTGAGGTGTGACACAGCCCCGTGGTGCTGCCTCTTCCTTTGGCAACACCTCCCACTGGGGCAGCAGGAGCCACGGAGTGGGTGTCGTGGAGAGGCTGCTGCTCATCTCCAAACTTCAGGCCAGGCTTCACCGAGCCAGTGACACAGCATTTAGCTGGAAACCCTTTCTCCCACCACTGCAGCCCGAGGGCTCAGCCCAGCACAAGGGCTCAGCCTCCTGCTTTAAAACTCATCTGCTCCCCCGGAACAGGTTTTTTTTTTTGGGTCCTCTGGTTTTTCCGTGGAATTTAAAGAACAAAACCTTGGTTCATTACATCATGGCTCCAGTAATGTCTAGGAACATTTTGATAAAATCTCCCCAGATTACCTTCTGAAAGCCTTGCGGTCGAGTGGCACGGCTGGGAACACAGGAATGATGTCAGTAACCACGGAACAGCTCATGGATCAGCTCCTCACAGGGAAACTTGGGAGAGGCATCTCTCCTCCTTCCAGGGAATGCTGTCATTAGCTGGAGTCCAGGGGCTGCTCTGCCTATGGAGACACAGGAAGAATGGCCTGGAGTGACCACGTGCTCAGTCTCACTTGGCAGCAATTCGGAGCCCAGGGCTTCCCCTCCGTATCCATCCCTCGGTGTCACAGTTTCCTCTGGGTGTGTTATCCCACCTCCTGCCCGTGTGCTTTGGAATCTCTCCGGGCAAAGAAGGTGAAAGGCCTGTGGATGGTGTGAGACTTTGCTCTAAGTCCTGGTTCTTTTAAATAGAGGAGAACCTTCCTTGAAGTGGGCACTCACGCCTGGAGCTTGGCCGTAGGGGTGTTAGAGAGGATGGGCAGAGGCCATCTCTTCCAAAGCTTCACAGATCTTACCTCTGATAGAAATAAATGTAATATAATACAACAACAATAATAAAAAAAACAGATAAAAATGACAAAACACAGGGAGATGAAAACTGCCAAGCTACTGAGGGACAACCTGAGGTAAACTTTTCCAAGAAAGCATTAGTTTAAAAGGAATCTGTTTCATCCTTGTACATTCTGCCTTCAGGAGACAAACATTTAATTTTGAAATCTATTACTAACCGGCTAAGCCCTGTGCTTTGGTGGAGCAGTGTACTCTGCCTCTCAGAGACACAGTGGGAACCTCAAATCTTCATGTAAAGCTGTGCAGGCACAATTTGTGCATTTAACAACGCAAGGATGGGCAGGAAGCAACCTTAAAATCCTCACCTCAGGTGACTCCTCCCATGTCACTGCAGTCAGAGACAAAGTGAGACACAATAACCAAGAATTCTAACTCCCAGAGTGTACTTAATAACCACTAGTTCATGCTGCTTCTCGTCAGAGCAATGTCACCATAAGACTTTTATTCATCTGAGAGAGCAGAAGTGACAGCAGCTCTTTGTTGGGATCGGCCCCTGAGCTTCCCTTGTCACACCATAATTAGCTGATTGCTTCAGTGCAATCTGGGTGTTTCATTCGCAAATATGTTTGGATGGTTCATTCAAAGATTAAGTCCAAAAGCAGAGACTACAACAATGTTAGAGCCCCTCAGAATAAGATGCTTCTCTTAACTAGGTGGCTCATCCCTTTTACTTCCTTTCTGCTGCAGACTTAACAAAAGTCTTTATTTTCCTCTTGAAACTCGAAGGAGTTGGAGCCTTTGTTGTAAAGCACAAGAACCAAGGAGAGTACCTGGCCCAAAGAGCTGACTGCCCAAACCAGGCAAGAGGTAAGAAACAAAATCAACACCATCCTTGTAAACCAGAAGGTGAATCATGAGGACATGGCATGACCTGCCTGGGATCAATCCAGCTGGAACAGAACAGAACTCACAGGCTTGACCAGGAGACCACCCTTCCTCCTGAGCAGCAGCTGGAGGTCAGAACACCAGCAGCCTGGCAAAGGAAGGATTGTAATGTTCACATGCCCCAAGGCTTTGCCCAAACGACCTCCCCTCCGTGCCCTGGCACAGCACCTTTGTCAATGCAGCTGAAGACAAACACCCCAGCCTGGTGTTGTTCCCAGCAGCCCATCTGCAGCCTTTGGCACTAAATTCCTGGTCGGTGCCTCCCTTTAGAACCAGAATCTAATTTACAAAGCCTTTAATTTTAAACTTTCTCATCACTGACTTAATAAAAGTAAATGACAGGTAATGGTCCCAGAAGCCAGGAACCATTAGGTCTTTCTCAACACTAATAAGGGTTGATCAGACGCTTGTGCGCTCCTTTTCCAGCTCACGGAAACCCAGGTCCCCAAGGACTCCACGGCCGGGGGAGAAACAGGAAACCAACCCTCTCACAGGCAAGGGGGGAAAAGGAGATGGAAAATAAAAAGCATAAACCCGTGTCAAGGTGGGCACTTGAAGGCTGGAAGGGGCGGTGGGATTGGCGCGGATGACGCCCCGCTCCGGGTCCATGCGTGGCCCACGCATCCCTGTGCCCGGTGGGGCGCGGGGGGCTCGGCTCGGCGCTGGGGGCACCGGGGGCTGCCCAGAGCCCGTGCAGCAAAGCGGCTCTGATTTCTGCCCAAAGGCATCAGCGTCACACCGGTCGCGGTGTCGCCTCGGCACAACGTCAAGGCGGCAGTCACGGCGCGCTGTCACAAAGAGAAATGGATATCATTTCAAACACACAGCCCCGCGCGGAGGAGGGAGAGGCAGGAAAGAGAATCCCAGAATGCACTTTTTTTTTGGTGGCTGGGAGAGAGGGACAAGGAGGTTTAACTCTGCTTTGGCCATAGGAGAGGAAGGTGGAAGTGGAGGATGCTCTGTGTCTTCATAACCAATGTGTCACCAGGCTGGGAGGGCAGGTGGGGACTCCGGAATGAACCCGATTTTCATGTCTGCTGTACACTTTTGGTTGGAAGAAAAGCATCTGGAATCAGCCTCCTGGACCTGTTTCCTGATTTAAGGACTTCCTTGGCCAGCACAAAGCTTTAGTCTTCACCTCCAGCACAGAGGAAAACAGCAGTGGTGGCAACGAACAGGGCTCCAGTGGTTTTCTGTCATCCTCAAGCTGCATCTCCACACTTCAGTGATAAAGGAAATTTCATACCCAACCTCATTCCTACCCCAACTGTCTTAGTTAAAACCAGGCCTTACAGTCTTCACATCCCAGGTCTAAGCCGACCCTGGCTCCCTACATTCCTTTTCCAGAGAAGAGTGGCTGCTACACTTGGATGTGCCCCCACTACTGAAGCCAACAGGGAGGCTTAGGCATTATTTGCAAACACTTTGCCTCATCTATCTCATATCCAGCTGACAGAAAGCAACTGTGGCACAGTCAGGAGTGGAAAACACAGCATCAGACTCTCCTTGTCCCCTCAAGACCACACCGGGGCAGGTCTTGGCTCTTTCCTTTTCTTTTTGTCAATATTGTCTGGCTTCTGCTCTTCTTTCAGTGCCCTTCAGGGTGGTGTTACACCTGCTGTGGCTCCTCTTTCCCTGATCACACTTCTTCCATACTCATTTTCTATCTTTCCATTTGTCCTCCAGTGCATTCAGATGGAGAGGGGAAAAGAGAGAGTTGGAGGGGAAAGAGGGAGAGTCTTCAACTCAGTTCTACTGGTTTGAACAGACAGAATTTCATGAGACACCTGCCAGGAGTCCTGCCCACAACAAACAATGACAGTACCACAATATTCCCAGTATCTTCACCTAGTAAACATATTTCCTTGTTTCCAAAGCAAGAAACTCATTTCAAGTAACAACTTTTAGTGTCACAGAAAAGCCATCCAAGAGCATGTTACCAAAAGGAAAGGGAATGGAGTTAATTTTTGAGAGAAACACGACATTTCCAAGAGCTGATTATTCTTCCTTTCCTGTAGATCATTCACTTTCTGCCCACGTGCACAACGGGAAGAGCACTAAGAACTTTCAGGCTTCACCTTTGAGGGTGTCTCCATGGAAGGCTGGGAGACAACACAGCGAGTTTATCTTGTTACTCCACCACCGATGTCTGTGCAGCATTTTGGATTCACAACGTCTGCATCGCAGAGAGCCCTGGAGCCTGTTGCAATGTAATTAATGTGATAGGAAATCTTGTACTGGAGCCCAGCCAGGATTTTCATCACACTCAAGCCTCACTCAGTAACCACTGGACTTTCCATTCCTCCCTCAGCCGCCCACCTTATTTGTCTTTGCTTCCCAATTCCTCTGAAGCACCTTTTAAACCCTATTGACATGACTGTTAGCTGTAGTAGCACGCAGGATCTCGGAAGGACTCTGTCTGGAGCAAATTCCTTGCCTGCTGGCTCGTCTCTAGCCTAAATCAAGGCTCTCTTATCCCTGCATATGACACCAGCTCATATAGCCTCGAAACCTCGCACGTCCTTATTCCCTTCTGGCATTTCTATACTTAAAGCGGTTCCTCCTTCTTCACTCCTGGTCTTTTATTTTCCAAGTAAAATTCTTCCAGCTTTTCTGAAGGGTGAGAAATCTCCCCAGACCCTTCGTTATCCTGGTTATGCTCTGCTCTGCACTCTGCATGTCTCCCTGATAACAAGGTGTATACACTGTATATTACAGCTGTGGAAAGAAAGGGGATTTATACACATGGTCTCTTCTAAGTGTAACACACAGGCCTGGATCCTCTCCCAACATCTGCTCCTAGTCTGGAAAAAGGGAGTGAAAGATGCTACAAGGTTTGTAGCTTGTGGAAGAAAGATCTCATGGAGAATAGCGATAGTATATGGGAAATGGGTATGGGCAGCCCCTTGGAATGTGGTGTAGCCCCTACATTGTTGATGCTTCATCTTTCAACAAGGGCTTTTTCACCCCACCCTTTACTAGCAAATAGCAAACACTTGTACTGCTTCTTGCTACACAGCAGTGTTGGGCAGATGAAAACACCTGCAGCCTGTAAGAGGTTTGTAAAGAGGTTTGTGCCACTCCCATGCAATAAACAGAGAGCAGAGTGAAGAGGAGAAGCTGATGCCTTGTTGTTTGGAGCCACACCGGTGCTTATCTGAATGTTTTCTTATTCTTTTGAAAAATGTGACTACTCTGTTGCACTGTTTCTACCTTCTGGTCACCAGTGGGTTGCACAAAGCTGTCACCCCAAGCAGGGTGTTGGTTCCCCTCATCCAAAATCCTGTCCACAGGGAAATGTAAACAGGGTCCTGCTGGTGGTTTAACCTGGCTCTGAAGTAGCCCAGCTCTTTTCACTAATTATAATTCCCCAATCCCAGAGTTTAAGGATTTCTCTTCCTTATGAGAATACAAACTTAACTGTGGATTTTCTCACTCTCCATATAAAACCATTTACTGAAATAAATCCAAAGGACAGCTGGGCTTTGTATCCATGGCTTGGGCAGGTCATATTTTTTGCTGGAACAAAGCACATGGTCAATTCCTGAAGTCTGTTAGTCAGCTTTCAGCCTTTCACTGAATAAGATAACAGTATCACAACATCCAGATCCCCAAAAAACCCTGTTAGATGCCCAGTTCCCATGGAAATCCTGAAAATCAGCCCTAATTCATCCCAGGCAGGGTGCACAAAAGTCAGAGTTACTCTAAACCGCTAACTGAAAATTCAAATAACTGTTTAATTCTGTTGGAGCTTTATCTGTGCTTGGCATCCCTGGCTATGCCCTCTTTGTCCAACCCATAGTTTTGTTCCCACGGGATTTCAATGCTTCTGACCCTGAGGAGTTCAGCTTGTTGGAGGCGATATCTGTGGCTGGACCTGAACGAACAGTCCAAGCAAAAACCTCACAAACAGTAAATCTGAGGTGTCTGAAGGGCACAAACCCCAGCAATCCTCACCTCCAGCACGACTACACAGGAGCAAACCCAAGGACAGCAGGACCTGGGTCATAAATACCACTGACCTTTAAACCAAGCACTTCTCAGTCAGCCTTCAGTCTGGGCATTGCATCTGTCACCAAAAACTGGGCAAAAAAAGGGGTTTCTGCCTTGAATGGAGAAGAGCTGAGCTGTTGTCTTGCTCCTGCCACCGCCTCTTTTTTAGGCTCAGGGCAAATTGTCCCCTGAGCTCCCCACATGCAAAAGGGGCACAGCAGGTGCCACCCTCTGTGTCCCCCCATCTCCCCACCTGCAAAAGGGGCACAGCAGGTGCCAATCTCTGTGTCCCCCCATCTCCCCACCTGCAAAAGGGGCACAGCAGGTGCCACCCTCTGTGTCCCCCCATCTCCCCACCTGCAAAAGGGGCACAGCAGGTGCCAATCTCTGTGTCCCCCCATCTCCCCACATGCAAAAGGGGCACAGCAGGTGCCACCCTCTGTGTTCCCCAATCTCCCCACCCACCGTGTTGTTAATTCCAGCTTTTGACAGGCTGAAGGACCCAGTGCAATGCCTTCATATGGGGTCTTACAGGAGTGGCAGATCCTAAATAGCAAGAGAGGAGCTGTTTGTCCCAACAAATTGAAAACAAAAGATGAGATGCTGTAACTTGGATGGCTGTATCAGAACTCTCACCCTCCCTGCCATGACTTTAGGGGAGCTGTGCAGCACATGCACAGCACAGCTGGATTTGGGGATGGGAAGAGCAGCTTTGCAGGGAATCTTCGCAGCAGGATCTCCCTCGTTGTTACAAGCTGTGATCTCCTCTTAGACTACTATTTTATTAAGGAATAGCACATCTCTTAGCAATCCCCCTTCCTGTTCCCCTCCCAGGACTTCCCTTCTTGTGCTCCCAGGACTCTTTAATAAGGCAGAGCTTTCAAAGGAGCAGAAGCGTGGCCAGATGGTGCAGCCAAACGGAGCTTGGAAGAGAAGAAAATTTGGGATGCACATGTGTCCCCTTGAAAGAAGCCTAACTGTGGATGCTGAGGTGCAGGGCTTAAGGAGAAGCCAAGGGCTCTCTAACACAGACCTGCCCAGTCCCAACCACCACAGTCACTTCTCCTTTGCAGCGCCCCTTGTCTTTCCAAACCACACAACGCCGTCGTTGTCGAGGTGGCAACTTCACGGTGCAGGTGACCGTCCCATCCCTCCACTGGATGGGGTTTCAAAGCCCACGGTGAGGGTTTTTCCTGCTGCAGGTCCCCTTCTGGGAGCACGCTGCCAGGCCCTAATGAAATCCTGGGGCACCCAGGAGCTCCTCCATGCAGGGGTCAGCCCCTGTTGGGATGAGGGAAAGAATGGAAGTTCCACTTGGTACATGACTTTGTACTTTCATTAATTATTTTGGTTTTCTTAGGAAAAGAACACCCAAAATCTCAATATTCTCCCCACAGTTTCATTCTGGACCCACTGAAATACATTGGAAATGTCTTATACACAACTAAAAATGACTAGGAAAAAAAGCAAAAAGTATCAGAAAATATAAAGAACACCTAAATAAAATTTATGGCCTCAACTCAGTCAAGCTCTCCTATTACTCCTCTGAAGACATAAAAAGAACCAAATCATTGTGATTTCCTCAACCATTTCCAAGAGGAAATGGCATTTTCCAATGGGAACCAGACTATTAAAGGGCTTCTGACCAATTCTATGTACAGCAGTTCCTAGAGAGTGTCCATGTGAGTTGGGATAATTGAGACAGGATTTTTAAAAGTATTTGCTGTCGTGAGGCAATGCAATGCTTGGACATGCATTATAAAGCCCTGTGATTCCTACCACTCTGTTTTCACCTTCAGCTTTCAAGATGTTGGCTAAGGACAATTCCTATTTTACTGTTAGCCAAGGACTGAGCTTATTACAGAGGAAACATATGGATCAACAGCATCTGTCATGAAATGGTATTTTTGTTCTCTCTTGTTTATCTGTTTTCTCTTAGAAAGTCATTACACGAAAGTAAATGTATCTTTAGTTCATCAGCACAAAGATGACAAAACATTAGGGATATTTATCTTGTCTACATGCCATTTATACTTCTATAAATGAGACCAGAAATTATTCTTACCAGCTCAGGGGAATCCTTTTTTGGGAAGATTTTCAGCGCTAGCAGCTTCTGCTTACATGACAAGTACTGTGCAGAAGTTCTTTCTCAAGGCACCACGACAACCCAGCTGCCAATGCCAACCCCTCTGAGGAATCTGAGAAGGGAATGAACAAACATGCAAGTGTTTGTGCTGGACGCCGAGCTCTGGGACCGCCCGAAAAGTGGGGCAGTGCTCCACAAAACGCTGTTCCCAACCAGTGACAGGCTGTTCCTGGCCTCCAGCAGCAGGGAATTGCTCCCTCCCTCCTGTCCCCGCAGTGGCTCAGCTTTTTGGCCAGAGCACAGAGGTGTGAGGCCACTTTCTGTCCCTCTTCCCCCTTTTCCCACCCAGAAGCTCCCTGTGAACATCCCCACCTGCTCCTCCACGCTCAGATACCAGGCTGAGATAATAATCCATGCAGGAATACACTCGTTATTCCAACTCCCCCCAACGGGTGCTTTGCTGGACTCAGGCTGGTTGGTCCTGAAGCACAGGGAGATATTCCCACATAGAATTCCCACCTCTCCCAACACATCAATTTTTACATTTTTCCCACTCGTTTCAATCCGCTTCAAACATTCAGGTTTTGGTGCCATTTATAGGTAGGCTGAGACGCTGCCAGGTGTTCACCTGGATCAGCTCTGCTGGCGTGTTCCATGGACTCCCTTGGCACAGAGAGTCCAGTGGAATGCCACGCTCCTCCACCGCCTGGAAATGGCTTTCATACCTGACGGAGGGTTAGAACGGTCCTTATCTCCACACTTCAAAGAGCCTCCTCCCACTTGACAGCTTGGTGTCTCCCCCTGGACGATGTGAAAATCTTATTCTCAAGAGTTTGAAGCCTTTTGATCTTCATGAAAGCCAGGGCAGAGAACATCCCGTGCTGGCCGTCCTGAGGAATGCCATAAACCCGGAGCCATTGCCACACTGGGCCTCAGGAGCTCTAATCTCCCAGGATTTATGAGCTCACATTTTCTTTGAAGGGACACAGCCTACTTTGGGATCACAACTACCATTACACATGCCTGCAATTTACCTCAATAAAGGAGGAATAAAATCCATAATCTACTAATTTTTCTCCCACCTGTCCAAGTTTTTAGTCATTTGCATTTATGCAGATGAGGGAATTTCCAGCCACCTCCATTCTCTAGGCAGTGCTGCACATGCCAGTACCATAAACATTTTATTGCAAACATTGTGGGGGAGGATTTTAATCTAAATACAGAGAATGCCTAATCCAGTGTCTTTAAAATGAATGTCTGGATCCATTTCTTCAAGTAACATTTTGTAAGGCTGTTAAAACGCAGGGCATGAGCTTTTGGATGATGTAAGAAACTTATATTAAGAAACCTCTTATATTTAAGAAACTCAGAAGATCAAAAGCAGAATGAGAAGGATTTATTTCTACACGTTATTACTGCATCTTCTTTTATCTGTCTGTGCGTCAGGAGTTCTGAAAGTGCTTGTCATCACCTTGTTATCTCAGGGCCTGATCTCCATCCAGAGCCCTGAACCCACCGAGGGCCCTCAAAGCTTCCCTGGTGACATTTGGAGCCACCACCAGCCCTGAGCTGAGCTCAGCCTGGCCAGGTCCAGCCCCAGCATCAGACACATTGTCAGGGCCATCGCCAAACCTACCTAGCTGCATTTCCTACAGTAAATCAAGACACAGACAAAAAGGTAACCTCTCCTAAACTGGAGACATTCCTGAGTTGAAGATTTCACGTGGCACATCGAAGGAACGTGCCACAGATTTCAATTCAGGCTTACAAAACCTCAAACAAGCAATGGGGCTGTCACCAATCCAGAAGAACTGAAAAATATGCTTTTTCTTTCCCAGCTCTGTGTGCAGCATATTCCAGCACAGACAGAATAAAGTCAAGAATAGTTCATGTAGCCCTATTTTGAGATTTGGGAAAGTAAACAAATATCCCTCCTTTTGTGGCCCTGCCACCCAGGAAAGACGTGAGATACTCAAGCCTTGCTCTTGTCTGTTGGAAGAGGAAGATCAAGCTATGCCTCTCTTCTCCCCCAAAGAACAGGGAATCGTGAAAACTCGAGATATTTTCACTAGTTCAGTCAAGCACAACACAGATTGCCTTTTAAAATTCTGTCATGGGGAGAGTTCCCTCCTTCCTGCTCCGTCAATACTTGTACAGACACGGGAGGGTTGACTGTATTTGTGGTGATGCTTCACATTTCACAGAGTATTCCCCATCCCTCGTCCACAAAGTGACAACGAGCCAGCGTATCCCAAGTCACGGGGCAAAAGATCTGTTGGAACGACTTCGCTTCACAAAATATGGGAGAAATATTTCCAGTATCATTAAATTTCTCATTTGTCCACCGCATTTGTCCAGATCGTGAAATCACATCAGGGAAAACAACAACAAATCAACAAAAAAATCAGACAGGAAGGGGTGGGGGGGGGAAGGAAAGGCTGGTAAAATTAACACTACTTAAGAATCAAGACTATCCAAGATGTCAAGTTTGACAGGTTCCTTTTCTTTCCCTTTGAAGGGTGGGTTAAGGCAAGGAAGGAAATTTTATACACAGTGCAAAGACAGATGGGGAAGGGAAATTAAAAAAAAAACCAAATCAAAGAGAAGGAAAAAAAAAAATCGCAGGGCCTATGGGATGACGACAGAAAAGAAACATAAAAAGGGTATTCCCTTCCCAGCTGTCGGAGACACGAAGGCACCTGGTAGAACCTTCATCGATGAAGGCTCCGGTCCGTGTCATCAGGAGACAGCTCCCCGGGCCGGAGCCCTGATTTATGGCTCTCAGATTGCCAGCTGTGACATAACTCACTGGGCAGCAAGACTGAGGTCAATACACGTTTAAGTAAAAAGGTTTTTCGTAAGCCTGCGGGGTCAATCAGGAAAAGCTGCCATTACTGCAGGGGAGACGGGGAGAACGGATAGGCTGCCAGGGGGAGGAGAAGGGACCCGCTCAATTCCCGTTAAGTAACTAAGACCATTTTATTGCTAAACAGCAGTCTGGAAACAAAGCACATCTTGGAGGGTGGGAGCCAAAGGATTTATCCTTTGGGTTGAACTGCTGTGCCAAGTCTCCTGGATCTTCCTCCCCCCACCTCTAAGCAACTTCCTCCCAAATTCAGTAGGACCCAGATTCATCGAGAGAACTGGGATTGTTCACCTGGAGAAGAGAAGGCTCCAGGGAGACCTGAGAGCCCCTTCCAGTGCCTAAAGGGGCTCCAAGAGAGGGACTTGGAACAAGGGTCTGGAGGGATAGGACAAGGGGAATGGCTTCCCACTGCCAGAGGGCAGGGACAGATGGGTGATTGGGAAGGAATGGGAGGTGAGGCCCTGGCACAGGTGGCCCAGAGCAGCTGTGGCTGCCCCATCCCTGGAAGGGTCCAAGGCCAGGTTGGACGGGGGTTGGAGCAACCTGGGCTGGTGGAAGGTGTCCCTGCCCATGGCAGGGGGTGGGACAAGATGGTCTTTAAGGTCCATTCCAACTCAAACCATTCTATGATTCTATAATTCAAATCCTTCTTTCAGAGACAGAAGATACACGACTTCAAAAGACTGTTAAACCAACTGAAGAGAGCTCAGTCCAAGCAATCTGGTTCAAGGAAATCAAGAGACTGGTCCTGCCCATGCCCCATCACTTTGGCACCTGGTCTAACCGAAAAGGTAAGACCTTCCAGAAATTGAAGCTCCCAGTTTTATTTACACTCATCTTGCAGCTGCTGTGATGTCATTTACTCTAAACCCAAAAACCTACTATTTCACTAAGCTTCCCTGTGTACTGTTCTGGGAGGGAAAAAAGGCATCTGATCCAAGTGACACAGACTAGCTTGTGTCCAGTCCCTGAAGGCCCTTAAACACCCTCCAGGGCAGACAGGATTAAGGAAATGTTCCCCAGCCAAGTCTGAAACCAGGTCCACATATAAGAGAAGACAACTGGTCTCTGTGACCAATCCCTATTTCTTCAGAAAACTGGCTCTAGCAGCTTATCTTCAAGATGCCAAGATGAGAACTCAGTTATTAAAGCAAGACTTAGAGGAGACTGAACTGCAGCTTCTGCCCTTCTGCCTGCACTACCCCAAAGCAGCTGAAGCCTTTACTTAACCTGGAAAACTTCCATGGAAATGGGGCATGGAATACAGAGGAAAATATGCCTTGTTTCAACAAGGAGGGTGGGAATGGCTGCCAAGGGTGAGTGGGTAGCTGGGACAGCTTTTCCTCCTTGTATGGAAATACAAATGGTGAGAGGAGTGGAGGGACAAAGATAATCCAGCTCAAAGTGTTCATGGCGTGACTACAAGTAAAGACTAACTGAGAAAGGAGGGATGAAAATTGAAAATCTGTCTTCTCACAGGCTGCCTCAGGAAAGCAGCTGGAACCAGGCACTTGGGAAGGTCTAGCTGGCCAGCCTAGTAAAGCCTGAGGAGCTGCTTTACTCACCAGGGCTGCTCCAGGGAGCGTGGATGGGGCCATCCAGTCCAACTTGGTTTGGCACAAGAAGGTGGTGCACAAACAATGGTCAGAATGAGGTCCAAAACCAAGCCTGTTGCTGCCACAAGAGGAGATGACCCAACTCCAAAAAGAAAGGCCACCACAGGCAGGGATAACACGTTCAACTTGGCTTTCTAGGGCCAGGCTAGGACTGCTGATGGTGCTGGTGCATCCAAGGAAGGCACTAAAGGGGAGGTCCAAGTTTTACCCACGAGCACAAAAGTGTATGATGACTTTTCAGTTCTAACACAAGCCCTCTGACTCACCACATGAGCTGGTTATTGCTTATCCCTTTTCAAATTTACTTTCCCTCCAGCAAACCTCCCCAGCGTTGCAGTAATTTCTTTTCTTTCTTGGGCTGCTTGAATCCACCTCTTTACAGCACAGAACTGACCTTCCTTTCCATCCTTTGAGGGTTCATTTACATGTGCAGGACTTTGGAGCCTTCTCCAGAACCCCTCTCTCTGCCCACCACACTCCTGGAGGCCTCTGCAGATGTTTCCTGGGGCGCTTCCATTTCTGTTCCAGGTAGCTGGGTCATCTCTGCAACAGATTAGAGTGGAAGCAACACTTTCATAAAACCATCCAGCACATTTAAAGGGAAACATCCTCCGTTTCAGACCCAAGTTCTCTTGAGAAACAGGAATGGGTTGTCGGCTCAGCCTCTGCTTTGAATAACTGAAATGTAAAGCAGCGCACGGGGGTTACCAACATTTGCTTTCGGCGTGGGACTCTGGAATCCAGGCCTTGTAAATCCAGGAGCGGGGGTTGGACACAGCTCTGGGCTGGGCACTGCCTTTACAGAGCATTGAGGGCAGAGTGGAGAAGCTCAGCTGCAAGGTGCACACAAGCTGCAAGTGTTTGCCTCATTATTATTGCAGAGGCCGTAAGTGGCAGAGGCAGCTCATGTTTTCTCCTGGTTTCTAACTTGCGGGAAAGCTCGTTATCAGTGGGGCATCCTTGAAACAGCAACCAAGAGCATTAACTTTTAATATTTAATGTATTCCTCAGGCTCTGGGAGAGCAATGTGAGAAATATCCCGTAAAAATCTATTAGTGTTAATAAAATACCACCCAACAGGTTGTCCATTATCAGCAATTAAAGTTTTCAAAGCAGGCCAGATAACTCCCTGGAATGATTTGTGTGGCCTTTACATCCGTTCTTCTCCTTCTTCCATTTTTTTTTTCTTTATTAAACTTTCTCAACTCTTTCCCCTCCCGCCCCCTTCCCTCCCTCCCGCAGCCCACTCTGAGCCCTAACCAGTGAATTATAGCACTAATGAGGTGTTTATACTCTCTGCCCATCAATCACAGATGTGTGTGAGTGAAAGCGCCGGCCGATAGTCGGGAAGTGCTGCAGCCTTTGCTGCAGCCAGAGGAATATTAGACCGGGGCGAGATAAATCCCCTGCTCCTTCCCTTTGTTGCTCTCAGCCCCAGGGCAGGAGCAAGCACACGCTCCACGCGTTTTCTCCCCAGCATCCAAACGGGGACACCCTTGTAGCTCACATGTGCAACCTCTGTCCTCTCATTTGTCTCACTTCACCCCGTAACCGCAGCAATGGGGCCCTGGAATGTGATATCCCCAAGAACCAAAGGGGCAGCTGACACAGGGTGCCATCAAACAGGGCAGGAGCTGCCCCCGAGTTCTCCTCTTTCAGTGCTCTCCTCGTCTTTTCCTTGTCCCCGAGCTCCCAGAACACCGACCACACAGATGGTGGCACTCTGAAGGACCGGCACCGAGACCACAATTAGCTCATTTATACTTACTTGTTTCATGTCTTAAAACAAAACAAAACCAAGACTCGGGTTTTTAACAGCGAAGCTTTGGCTTTCTCCCTGCTAATGAATTAATCTTAAAAGAAAATCAAAATGAAATCTAAATGAATAAACACCCATGTTTATGGAGACCTCAAAGAGCTTTACACCTACACAAACCCAGTCATTAAATGAGGTCTCTGCGGTCTCCATTTAGCATAAACTGGGAGAGATTGGGGCAAATTCAGGTGTGATGCTCCCAAAGAACTCCTCGAGGTATGTTTACTGCAGATTTACAGCTCCTGGGAAAAAGACAAGAGCTCCTGGCTGGTGACCCCAGCAGCATTCACACCAGTGGGAAATGTCTTACGGGATCTTTAACTAAGGGAGTTTGGAGCAAAGAGAAGGAGCTAAATGGACTCAGCCCTGGCTGGAGAGGCTGAAATTCTCTTTCAAAGCAGCTGTTTCTCTTCTACTCCGAGAGCAGGATCGTTGCCAGCTCCAGTGCCCCCCATGTGCTGGCTGTGTCCAAAGCCCAGTGTGCGGCACTGGCAGGCTCTGCCCCAGGCTCTGGTTTTACCCTGACCTCAGCACACCCTGGGGCGGAGCAGGCAGCCATTCCTCACCCTGATAATCATTAATGTGTAAGGCTTCTATGTTGTTCTTGAAGAAAATTATGTTTTTACTCGAATGTGGTTGATCTCTGTGGTGCTTTTTGGTGCAGCATCCCCACTCCACTGGGTTTTGAGCTATCCCATCGTCCCCCCATTCCCACCTTATTTATCTCCTCTCCTCCTCACAGGATCCTGTTCCAGCTGTTTCTCTATTCTGGTTCATGCTCTGTTCCTGTAAATAAAGCTCTCCTTGTGTTCTGCTCTCTCCCCACACACTCAGGTGCCCACCAAAGGCAGTTCTCTCCCTTCAGGCTGGTCACCCATCACCACATGGCCCTTGGGACAAGAGCAGCCTTGGGGCTGCCATTTCACTTCCTTTGGGACAGGAGATTCCTTGTCTTTCCCCAGGTTCACACCTAGGGCAGGGATTATTAACTCTTATCCATATGTACCCCCCTACCATTTTTGTAAGGAAGCCACAGCTCCTTGTGCAAACTATTCCCATCTGCTGACAAAATCCACATTCTCCTTAGTCATCATCCATGAACCCCTTCACAGATATCCATGGATCCCCTCAGCATGCTGGTGGAAAAACCTGATGTGATTTCCAGTGGAAATAAAAGCCTTTTGTCAGCCCAACTCCTGGGTGAGATCCTGAGGGGAACCTGCCACAGACTGTGGAGGGACAGATGGGGACAGTTCAGCTCCTGGCAACATCACCCCGTGGCCACACCGCTTTGGGAACTCAAGCAAACACATCTGAAGGTACTTTGGGGTGACTTGTCCTCCCACTCTGTCTGCTGGAGAGAGATTTGAATGTCTTGGTAGGAGGAGGGATGGGAAGGGGAGAGAGGGAGATGAAGAGGTGCTGGGTTTGTGGTGAGCAGCGGGGAGGGGGGACTTGGCAGCTCTTCAGAGCTGAGCAGGAAGTCTTCATACTTGGAGCCAGTCGAGCAGCCCCACTGGTGACCTTCCATTGTAGGCGCCAGTCCTCTCACACAGGGGGAGAACAGAGGCAGAGAATGACACAGAAGCTGAGAGAGAACAGCACAAACAATCCCCAGAGCACAGGGATGAAGGGACACCGTGCCCCATGACCACTGTGGACAGAGGAGGTACACAGGGAGGGGACAGCAGGCTTGCTGCCCTGGTGCATCTCAAGGATTCCATGCCTGTTCTTAGGGGGTTATGTTTCTATTTAAGCACCAAAACAAGTGGTTGGGTTTTCTCAAGAACTTGGCATGTTGGGAAAACGTGGCTTTGAGTGTCCCCAGGGCGATGTGTAAATCAG
The DNA here is from genome assembly GCA_013396735.1 of Grallaria varia. Classification (NCBI taxonomy): domain Eukaryota; kingdom Metazoa; phylum Chordata; class Aves; order Passeriformes; family Formicariidae; genus Grallaria; species Grallaria varia. Next base: position 568,630 of record VWZG01001374.1, read on the forward strand.
GGGGTAGGTGTGCTGGGCTGCCTCAGGCCTGAGTCATTCCCACTGGTGACAGAGCACTGCAGATCCCTGACTCACATGGCCGGGATTCCTCCCTGCGGAAACCGGAGCGTGGGAGGGGAGGACACAGCAATGGTGCAGAGCCACAGCTCACAGCTGGGGAGAGAGGAGAAGGTCCTTGAACACTGACTATCCCACAGTTCAGCTACAGCCCCAGGGAGCTGCTGGGTGAGAAGTTCCCTAAGAACTCAAGTTCTTGTAGATCTCGTCCTCCTCTGACATCCCAGGCAACCACAGGACAGGGATGTCCTACTGCACCACACCATGAAGGAGGCAATTTCTGTGCAGACACTTCCTGTTGCTAGAATTGAGAACTCAACATACAATTTGTCACTGAAATACTTGAAATATCTCTTGTACCCCCTTTGTCTTGCACACAAATTAATATTTATGGTTAACTTTATACCTTAGCAGAGTTTAGCAAATAATTTCCTTCCATCACAGAAGCTTCCTCTAAGGCGGAAATAAAGCAACCACATAAGAACACAATGACTTCTACAGAGGAAAGACTCACACAAGTGCTGGGGATGGCCATTCTGAGCCCATTTGTGCAAGCACACGTGAGAAGGACAGCGCAAAGCTCCTCTGGTGAACGTCACTCACCCCACCTTGCAGCAGGGTCAGCGGAGCAGAACGTGCCTCCACTCACACCACAGAGCCTGGGAAAGAGAGGGAGAGCGTGGGCAGCCCAGCGGCTTATGGGTAGGAATTCCATGTTTAGGACAATGCCAGGAGTCAGCTGAAAATCATTAAGTTTGGTCACTTGAGTGCTTTTGAAATCCGTGCCCCAGCCACGAGTGTGAGGCAGCCCCGCTGCAGGATGAGTCATGTGGGGAACAAGCCAGGGCCATAAACAGATGGACCCACACACCAGAACCAGCTGAGGAAGGTGTCAAACAAAGCAAAATCCTCATTGAGGACGCCCTTAAATATGTCCCGCATGACGCTGGCGCTGTTACATCGCACGTCGTTTCTCCTTCCACCGTAGCCAGGATGGCAAAACATGCACCCTCCAAAGTCAACAAAGGCTCTTTGGACAATGCCCAAGAATCCATGTGCTGGGCTGGCTCCAGCAAAGCGAGGCAGGAAGGGCCAGCTCACAGCCAAAGGTTGTACTGCCACAAGAGTGGATAAGAGTGGAGGCAGCCTGGGCGAGCTGAGTGGCAGACATTGATCCAACCCTGCCAGTACGGCCGCCCCGAGACCTGCTGGAATTCCTCTGCCTGAAGGATCAGATGGAAATAAGAGCCAGAGCAGGAGCAGGGAGAAGAGAATGAGGAGGAAATCACACCCCATAATTTTAAGTCTCTAGAAGGTAGGGGTTCAGTCCAAACTAATTGTTTAAGTTCACTTTATATTCAATGAGAAAGAAACTCCTGGCCAGAATGGAATTTCTCTCATCTTAAATTAGGTGGGATACGTGTTCCTCCTTACTGTTCCCTGTTAACAAGAAGGGAAAACGAGACAATTAGTTTGGCCTGGATATTTTGCTCAAGAAGACTAAAATGAGGTGACATGAATCCCCACTCGGAATGTCCTATCCTGATGAGTGTGACAGAGCCAGGGGTCCAGCTTTGCTCCCTTATGCCCTGGCACCCCATCTGCTGTTTTCACCCCCTTTCCTCCCATTGATCATCACCCAACCCCTTGAGAAATCAAGGCACTTCCTGCCATGAGAATGCCAGAGAGTGGCAAATTCTAACTTGCAGGAATAAAGGCAAGAACCTGGGGAACCACAGGGATGAGAGGTGGTTGGCATCACTGTTAGCTCAAACATCTCACGCCATTTGTATGGACAATTTCTCTTGAAACTGCCTATTTGTCCTGTTTCTGAGCTGGATGAATTAGTGGGCCCTGCCCTTTCCCCCAGAGCAGCTGAACTTTCTTCCAGCTTCCTCTCACAACGGGCACAAAAGCTGGAGCCCGTGAAGTCCTTCCCTCCTTCACCTTCCCTTGCTCTGTGACCCCCCCAGCACATCCAGCGCCACGTCGAGCCAAGCTCAGCCGTTCCGTGATGGAAAACAAAGGCAGCTGCCAACATGCAGGGCTGCCTTGGGTCCCCGAGTGCAAAGGAGGTGCAATTCACCTCCTCCGTGCCAGGTTACACCAACTCTGCCATCTGTGACAACCCTGGCCTCGCTCAACAGCTCCAAGCAAAGTGCACTGATTTTCGCTGATACAATTAGCCCACCTCGGTGCTGGGAAAGGAGAGCCCCTGCAAAACCACTCAATCCTGTCCCTTCCAAGTCCTCACAGCTTCTTGTTTTTCCTCCTTCCTTCGTTTTTATTTCTGTAATTATTTCTCCCTCTTCTTTTTTCCCCCTCTCTCCCCACCCCGTTAAGAGGGGAAAAACACAAGGGAGAAAACTCAGGCAGCCAAAAGCTCATTAACATACTTGACCTTTCTGAAGAAAATTAATTCCAAATTCGCACATACCGGCTGTGTTGCTTGGTTTTGTCAAAACGGTGGCATCATTAGAGAGGAGACGAGATGGCTCCAGGGGACGGGGTGTCTGCCACCTCGATGGAACTTGCACCGAGTTACTGAGTGCTGGCACAAATAAAGCAATGACATGGGCCATTCTGTCAGCTTTTCACATGAAATTAATCTTCGTTTCGTTGGCTGTGTAAATTTTTATCACCACTGAGTGGGGGGTGATGAATATACCAAAGCATCCTGACAGCCATGGCCTGAAAACTCGAGATCGTCCCCACAGTGCGGGAGCCGAGCCCCTTCCCCACGTGTGTGCACACGCGTGTGCATGCGTGTGCAGGTGCAGGTGCTCCTGCCAGCCGCTCGCTGGGCACTCTCCCACCACTCCAACGTGCCATGGCCTGGGAAATGTTTGAGGTTTGGATTTCCTGGCTTGAGGGCGATGGCAAACAAATTACTGCTTCTCTTTCGCTCCCCGAGCCCCAGCGCATGAGCCGGTTTGGGTCCCGGCGTGCTTTGCCGGCGCTGGCAGGATCTCCTGACTGAGGAGCAAAAAAGAGCTGCTCTGCTCTCTCCTGTGGCTCGGCAGCTTGTTGTTGCTGTTGGGTTTGAGGTGCGTGTCACGCTGCAGCCCAGGGAGGGACGTGACATTGCTTGCTGCGGGCGAGGATGTGAGAATAACACGTGGCACGCACACCTTGGTGCCCCAGACAGCTCCGGCACAAACACCCCCCGTGCGCCGACACGAATGGACGAGCAGGAGCTGCTCTCCCACACGCTCACCCCTGCCAGGAGCAGGACAGCCCACCCTGCACCCAGACCCACAGGCACAGACAGCGAGCTGGGAACCCGCAGGGTCACAGTTCACTCTGCGCTCTGCCTCTGAGACAGGTGAGAGGTTTAACCCTATGAAGAGGCAACACAACCTGCAGGGAACCACAGAGGGGTTTGCTTAAAGCTCATCTCGTTCCAACCCCGCTGCCACGGGAGAAGAATTTTATGGAAAAGCCTGTCTCCAAAGCAGTCTGGCTGCTACTGTCCAGACCCACAGCCACAGGGACTGGCTGAGCAGAGTGGCCATTGTCACACATGTGGCACTTGGCAACACTCGCCAGTCAAGGGCATCGGCTGCTCTTTTCAGAGCAATAGAGAGCTCAGCCAAACCCAGTCACCCCCCTGCACTCAAACTGTCACTCAGAGGCAACACGCTCATGGAACTGGGTTGCTTATACTTTTGGCTTCAGCAGCAAAATTCAGATTTGGCCCTTGAATGTGACGCATGTGTCCCTTCCTGAATTAGCCAGTGCTCCTTCTGTCCTAAAACGCACCCGTGTGACAGTGACAATTTGGAGGAACTGTGCAGTGAGAGAGGCACATCCTGGCACAGGTGAACACAACCTGTGTCTGCAACCCCATCCATAAACATGGATAGCATTTTGAGCCTGGAGAAGACAACGCTGTGCAAGACCTGATAGCAGCTTTCCCGTACCTAAAGGAGGGCTATAAAAAGTCTGGAGAGAGACTTTTTATAAGGGAATGGCCTTAAGCTGACAGAGGATAGGGTTAGGTTGGATATTAGGAAGAAATCCTTCCCTGTGAGGGTGAGCAGGCCCTGGCACAGGTTGGGCAGAGATGCTGTGGCTGCTCCATCCCTGGAAGTGTCCTAGGCCAGGTTGGACAGGGCTTGGAGCACCCTGGGCTAGTGGGAGGTGTCCCTGCCCATGGCAGGGGGTGGAACAAGATGGGCTTTGAGGTCCCTTCCAACCCAACCCAGCCTGGGATTCTATGAACATCTCCCTGGGACTGACTGAGTGGAAGGATGTCCTCACCAAATAAGAAGTCCCTCTTCTCTCAGTCATGTTGTCCCCATACACTTCCCACTGAGGGTGCACAAGTGACCACAAACAGAGATGGATGTTCACAGTTGTGTGTATTTAAAGATACTTCACCAACAACTGCTACTCAAGTCTTAAAAACAAGCATATTTGGAAATATACAATAGAGAAGGAGAAGATCAAGGGGTAAGATTATACCTCTGGGAGTTGTTAGACCCCCATCTGGTCCATACCCAGCTGTGAGCTCCCGGGTACAGGGAAGATGCTGATAAACCTGAACAAACCCAATAGGGAGCCACCAAGGAGATGGTCAGGGGGCCGAGGGGAGGGAGTTTGTCCACCCAGTTAGTTCGAGTTTTAGGGGCAGTTAACTGCAGCCTTATGATAATATGGAATGTAGAGGGAGACAAAGCCAGGCTCTTCGCTCAGGTGGGTGGCATTGGGGGGTAAAAGACAAATTAAATCACAAGAAGGGACAGACATTGAAGGAGTGATGGTCTGCCTGGACATAAGGGAAAAAAATTGAGCTATCACATCTCTGACTCAGGAGGTTTTAAACATCTGACTGGACACAGCCCTGAGCAACCTTTTCTGAAATCCATATGAGCCTGCTTAGACCAGTGGTTGGACTAAATGTCAAGAGGTCCCTTCAGGCTCAATTTACTCATCTCTCCCTCCAAATTCTGCAGCACCTTCGCAGGCTGTGTAAATGCACCTGTGTCTATGCATGCAGGGAGGGGTGCACGTGTTCTGGGGCACAAAGAGCAGGTAGTGCGTGGGGGACGCCGATCACGTGCCCTCACACAACATCAACCAAGGCAAGGTATCTGTGCATCTGTGAGCAAGTGTTTGTGTCTGTACTGCAGGGGGAATGTGTGTCTGTGCACACACATGAGCTCGGGAGAGTCCGCAGAGGAGATCTCCCAGGAAAGCTGCACTCACACGAGCATCCTTCTCCCTCTTGCCAACCCTTTGTGGCTTGTTGAAGTAATGTCGTTTCTGAGGGGGGAAGTCTTATATCTTGAGACAAACCACATACCTCCAGGGTGTGCATCCAGCCTGGAAGAGAGTGGAAGTGAGACAAGAGAACAGTCCAAGTCCCTCTGAGGTGTCACTGTGCGCACACGGAATGCAATGACTCGGCCCCATCGGAAGCGATGGGGTGAGAAGAGAGAGCGAGCTCCCTTGAGAGGGCTTCAGAAATAGAAACAGGACAATCCAAATGCGCCTTCCACTCGAAGTCATCCCCCGCGTACGTTCCCAAAGCATCAGGGATCCTCTAATAGGGTTGTAGTTGGAAAAGGTGTTCAAACCCACGCGCACAGAGAAACGTGAGGTGCAGGAGTGAAGTCTGGTGTCAGAACACACACGGAAAATAACGCCTGGCATCAAGAGCTCTTTGCCTAAATATTCACCAAAAGAGGTTCTGGGTGATCTCTGGTGCTTTAATAACCCCCCTGCCAATCTGGGCAGGAGCAGAGGAGCAGCACTCCCAAATTTCAGCGAGATGAATCACTGGGTAACCTGGGGGACCCTGGTCATGCTGGAGTGAAGGGGAATTGACACACATTGCCAAGGAGCACCCAGGCACAGTGTGGGAGGAGGGAGAGGCAGAGGGGGTCACAGCAAGTGTCCTGATTGCAGCCTGCAACCTGAGAGGGGAAAATCCCATCCAAACCCTCCAGCTCCAGACACCCTGTTTGTCAGAGGATTTTGAATTCCAGCTCTGCCTTGACTGGGGCTGCTCCCAACCACGGAGCTTTGCCAGGTGCTGTGGGAGCCCAGCTGGAGCTCTGCACTGCTGCAGTTCACCTTCTGGGTTATGGCCAGGAGCTCTGGGAGCTCCATACCCAGCTCCTTCCATCCCATAGGATGGGTGAGGGGGAATTGGTAAGCAGGTGATCAGACTAAATGATTTACCAGGGCACTAAAAGATCAAGGCAGTGCTTTCTAAAGGATCTCAGAGCATCTAAAGCCTGAAGTGTTACTGTGCTTTCAGGTCTACCCCCAGGCTGTCAGCCTCGCTCCAGCTTCTTGGAATAAATAATTGTCCCACTCCTCATTAGCCAAAAAGTAGAAAACCTGTTCCAAAAGCTCCTTACACACTCCCCCAAGAAAACAGGCACATAATAAGTATCTGCTTCTTGAGAATACAGAGCCATAAGAAGTATAAAATTTCCAATTCATATTTTAAATGGGATTCCTTTTGCTGTTCCAGTAGTATGAAAAGAATAAGAAAAAGAAAGGCTTTGAAAAATGCCTCTTCAACATCCACTCCAAGTCTCGCTCCAGGTCTCACTGGAGTTCAGTAGGTCACACATCCTGATTCATGGAGGAGCAGCTGAGGGAGCTGGGGGGGCTCGGCTGGAGAAGAGGAGGCTCAGGGGGGACCTTCTGGCTCTGCAAGTCCCTGCCAGGAGGGGGGAGCTGGGTGGGCTCTGCTCCAGGGAACAGGAACGGGAGGAGAGGGAACAACCTCAGCGAGCTTTCGACTGGATATCAGGGAAAGTTTCTTCATGGAAAGGGTGCTCAGGCACTGGCACAGGATAACCAGGGCAGTGGTGGATTCCCCATCCCTGGAAGTGCTCACAAGCGCTGTGGGTGTGGCACTTGGGGACGCGGGTGAGTGGTGGCCTTGGCAATGCTGGGGGAATGGTCGGACTCGATGATCCCAGAGGGCTTTTCCAACCTAAATGATTCTCTGATGGAGCTCGTGCCCTTCCTTTGGCAGTGCAGCTGTGACACCAAACCCAACCAGCTTCCCTTAAAGAGCGTGAACCTTTGGACTGTGGGACATCACATTAACTTAGGTAGGAACTGGTTCACCCATAACCATTTCCAGCAGTTGCCAGTGCCATGAGAAGCGTCACAAGTTGGAAATGTGGGAATGTTGGCAATGCTCGTGAGAGCGTTGAGAGCAAAGGGGAGCGCATTCAGTACGTCAGAATTTTAAATGCCTCTTTGGAAATTCAAGCCATTTGCTCTTGGGGTGCTAATAGCTGTTTCTGACTGCAAAAAGGTTGGGTCTCACTCATCAAACCCATGTGGGCAGTCACTAGAGGGGGCCAGAAAACCACCTTGTAATAACAGGGGTTGGAAAATTAATTTTAAGAGCAAGGAGTTGACTTTCACTCCCTGAGTAGTCTACTGAGATCAGTAAGACAGGCTCCAGTGCCTCTGCTTACAACGGGTGCCATTTACTCTATGAAGAGTTGCACTGAAATGAATGGACATCTTCAAGAAAAAGAGCATTAGTCCCATGTAAACATGACACAATTTGGTCTTTAAACAGCACTACCCTTTTGATGACCTTCCACAATCATAAAATTAAGTCTAGAAAGACCTCCAGGGTAAAATCAAACCGAATTTGTCAAAATGTGTCAGAAAGAACACAGGATGTAGCCAACTGAAGTTGGAATCGTGTCTCTGCACGGGAAAAAGTTGGAGGTCATTGAGGAAACACAACAATGACAGAAGCCCAGCAAAGTCCATGGCAAGGTGGGATTCATACTATGCAGGGCATCTCATTGCTCCTTTGGGCTCTAAGAAATGTGCTGGGTTTGTTTCGGCTGCACTGAAAAGCCCCAGCCTGGCTCAGGGTCTTGCCACGGCCAGTGACACACCCAGAGTTTGGCAGCTCAAAGACTTGACAGGTCAGGCTCCCAAAAGGTGGGGGAGCTCACCACAGCCCCAACGAGGAGTGGCCATGCCAGGAAAAGAGATGAGCTTTCAGAAAGCCCCATTAGTGCTGATGGGAAGCTGCCATGGAGATGCACTGCAGGACACTGCCAGTATCCAATTACAGGGAGAGCATCTCTCTGTTAACTCCAGTGGGCACCACAGCAGCAGCTCTGCCAGTGCCTTCTCCTGCCCTCGCTCAGTGGCTCAGCATTAAACTCCTGATTTTTGATTATTAAATGCACAGCCATGGGCTCTGCTGAAGAAGGGGGACCCTTTAAACCAGGTCTCTTGGCAAGAGCACAGAGAATCACCGAATATTCTGAGCTGGCAGGGACCCACAAAGGTCATCGAGTCCAACTCTAAAGGGAACGGTCCATATAGGGATTGAAAAACCAAACCAACAATTTGTTCAGATAATTTGCTGTTCTGACCAACAGCACGGACTCCAAAGCAAATAGAATCACAGAGCAGAACCATAGAACATCCTGACACACAAGGGTCATCCAGTACAGCCCCTGGCCCTGCACAGACACCCCAACGATCCCACCATTGCCCCAAGGGCATTGTCTATAAACCCCTTGAGCTCTGGTAGCCTTGGGGCTGTAACTGGTGTCCCCAAACCCCTCAGTGATCCCTCTTTACATGCAGATGTCACCAGGCTCGCTGGAGGGAAGGAGGCACATTCTGGCTACATTCAAGTCCACAACTGCTTCTGACATCAACACTTTTCACCCTTTTATCCAGGCATGTTCCTGGAGAACTTCTAAAGGCCTTCTGAAAAGTGACCAAGAAAGTCAAGTTTCCTACAAGGAAATAAATTTCCTTATGAGATACTCCATGAACAATGTTTAGGACTCCACAGACTGAAATGCTGCTGTTTACAGGCAGTTCTGAAGTTGCTGCTGCAAAGATCTATCTTTGGCTCTCTCCTGCTGGACAGCCCCTCATGTGCATCGTACCCACCCGGCAAGGCCATGCCATAAAAAAGTCTGATTTGTTATGAAAATCTGTCAGTGATGAGAAAGGTAAGATTTGCTTTTCAATTCTTTTCTCTTCAACTGTCATTAAAAATGATTCACGATAAAGGCGAAGTCTACGTAACTACAAGAGTAGAACAGAGACCCACCATAAATTAAAAGGCTTTTCTTTCTGTTCTTCCCTTGCTGGGTTGTATCAGGTTACCAGGACAGAATAATTGTAGGAATCCAGAGACAGCCAAGCCTGGCCTGACCAAAACTCAACTGCTACTTGCTTAAAAGGGAAGCGATACCTCAAGAAACACATGTTGGTTACGTGGCTTAAAACAATGGATCCTTGTAGAAAATCATAAACCTTTAGTTAAAAGAAGTAAGTTACATTGTAAAATGACATTTCCCATAAGGAGCAGACTGTCAGGGCACTGATACCAGGTGCTGTGGTACTTCTCTAGGGCTGCTCAGCAGAGGAAATGAGAAAAAAAAGAGCTGAGCACTGCAAACATTCATGGGGTATTGAAAGACATGGACAGAGAATGGGGTTTTTCCTCATTTCTTTCCCAAGGAGAAAAATTAAGGAATGTAAAAAGCAGAGAGGAGTAAAGGAGAAAGATGGGGAGATACAGATATATTTGAAAAGTGTCTTACTTTTTTCTTAAAATCAGAAAAGTCAGAGGTTTTAGTTAGAGCTTTGATTTTTTTTTTTTAAGTTCTTTTTTGGGGGGGGAGGAGGGGAATCCAGAAAATCTGGGACTTGAATGGAAACTTAAGATTTTGAAAGCAAAACCTTCTCATAGATCTCACTTCAGTAACAAACAATAAATAATATTTATGTTATAATAAGGTTGTGTTATGATACTACATCACAGCCCTACACTTAATCCAATGCCAGCTGCATATCCACAACCACCAGGCAACTTTGGGTGATATTAAATAGGCTGGCAAATGAATTTTGCCAAAAAAGAATTAAGGAACTTTATGTACCCTTAAGGTACATTATGCCCCACCATCACTAAAATCCAAGATCCTATAAGGCCTTGTAAGAAGAGGGAAGGCCATGGGGCAAGAAGAGTGAAGCCAGTGCAGATAAATCTCCTGTTTCTCTTGCCCGTACTAAAGTCTGAATTGTATCAAGTTCTGAACCACCTGGTTCAAGTGTCTTCAATTCTTTTTTTTTCTCCCTGAACTGGAAAAGGAAAAACAAAACAAAACTAAAACTGCAGAAAAGATGAGTTTGCTCTCCATCTCCGCAGAGGAGTCAGGAGCCTTTCCCACCCATCTCTTTGCATGAAGTCAATGCCGCGAGTCCGTCAGGGTTGGTGAAGTCTGGACCACAGCCCAAGTTCACAGAGACTACGTATGGGAGGCAGCGTATGTACCTGAGGAGCAATTAATGGATTTTTCTCCACTGAGAGTGTGTCTGGACTTGTCCCTCGTGTTCCCCTCTCTGAGGTTGGTTCTCGCTCCCATCTCACTGGGGGCACAGGGACCAGAGTTCCTGGTTCCCTCTGCATTGGCCACCACCATGGAATGGCTGTTGCCGCAGTTCCTGCCACAGCAACATCGCACTTTCCACAAAGAAGCTTCAGCAACTTACCCTGGTGATTAAACTGCAGCCATTTATTGCACAGAATAAATAACAGGGCAATGGTGAATTATGGGGCTACGACTCCATCGATGGGTCCCTGTGACATCATAAACCACAAGAACCAAGCTCGAGTCATCACAACTCCCGAGATGGAATTATAAGCTCCATCATTCAAAGCGTGCTCTTTAAAGATATTTGATATAATGTGTGGAGCCAACCAAATGAAAGGGAGAGAGGCCGAGACAGACCGTCAGGCTCTCGGGCCAGCCACGTACTCTCCCGGCCACCACGAGTCTGCAGCCAAGAGTGGCAAGAGCTGCCACGGTGCGGAGAGGGGACAGACTGCCAGGCATCCAGCACTGCCAGGTACACGTCTGGCTTTGGGACGGTCCTCCACAGCAGTGCTGCCCGTGGCACAGACCCTGCCAGGAGGAGCTGCGTTCCCAGCCAAGGGCTCCGGGAGCACCGGCGTTATGAACCGCACGGAGAAGACTAAACATGCGTGAAGTACAGGCTGATTTTCCTTGCTAGCTCAGGTCTGTCCTGCTGGGGTGGGGTCACCCCTGTCCTGAGGCTGCTGAGGTTTCGGGGTCGCAGCAGAATCACCTCTCAGCGCTGAAGCAGCACGGTGGCTCTGCATCCCCATGGCATCGATGAGGGAGCTTTTTTTAGAGCAGACCAAGAGTATTTGCTGGCCAAGACTTTTCTCTTCCCTTCCGAGGATCTGGGGCCAGGTCCTGAGCAGGCTGTAAACTGCTGACAGGGCTTGGAATGAGCTGAGGCTCTGGCTCGGAGCCCACGGTGCTGGGACAGCAAACACCTGCAGCTGAAGGTTGAGTAACATTGATTGCTTGGTACGTTCTGGCCCATTAGATGTTGTTTGAAACCCTGAAGTATCAGAGAACAGAACGATCTATAAGACCAGTGACAGCAGATGGATCTTCTCACTCATAAAAGTTGTTTGTTTGGCTTCCATGCTTACTAAAAGTTGTATTTAGCAACTAGCAAATGTAAAGCTATTTTTTCTTCTCCTATTGTTATGAAAGGTTCAGGCAGCCAGCTCTTTGTATCTTGATGCATTTGATAAGAGAAGATGCAAACCAGTCATTGCAGGCTCACTTTCTTCCTTGAGCAACATTTCAGACTGCAAAAAATAATCCCCAGGTGGGAAATTCCAACAGAAACACCAGCCCAGTACTGGACTGGGATGACCAGAATGGTGAGCTCTGCCCAGCCACCTTCCCCCTCTCATCACCATCTCTCAAACAGGACTTTAGGATCAGGGAAGACAGATGAGCTTTTCCACTAGTGATTCTCTTTAAATATATACTTTACAGTAGCATTTTAAAAATCACTCATCACTGCCCTAAAATGTGATGCTATTTGAGGTCAATGTTATATTTTCCATTGGGGACAGTTTGACCAATGTTGAGCACTTTAAAATTTCCACCCCTACATACATATAAGGATAAAGAGGGAAAGAGAGTGTAGAATGATACATGTGCCTTAATGTACCATACTAGACAGAGACAAAACCACATTTTTAATAGCTCTTTCTATTGATTTCAGAACTATTTATCATGTGCTGCAATAACACACATTTGCAGACTTGAAAAACTAAAGCACTGCTTCAAAATTGCTGGGCTTGATTCGAATCTCACTGTAAAATCATAACCTCTCCAAGGATAATAATTACCCCCATGTCAATGAGATCAGAAATGGGTAATTTGGTCTCATTGTGCTTCATTTTTAACCTTCTTTCAGATGAGAAGTGGTGTGGAGATACAGCTCAGAGCTGCTGCGAGTTGGCCAGGGAGCTCTTTGGAGCTTCTTGTGCCAATATCAGATCTGACTTCACTCCTCTCCCTCCACCTTCACCTTCTCTCTCTCTCCCCCATCCTCCTTTTATGTTTTCTCTCTCCTGATTGCCCTTCTCCCTGTATGTTGTATCGTTACAAAAGGAATTATTTCATTCAGATAAACCAAAGATCACCATGACCAACTTCCCCTTTCACTGAAGAACCTGAGGATGGTGCAACAGCTCTCTGTGTCACCCCCTCCAACAGCAAAAATGTCCCACCTCAGTTGTTCAAGCTGACCAGGAGGGCAGGCTGATATTTCCTATTTTCCTCAAAGTTTCTTTTTCAAAGGACAGGCCCTTTTCTTATATTGCCTTAAAGAGCAGGCAAGCTTATATAAAAAGCTTCACAGCAGAAGGATGATGGATTGCTACGGTTAATGAGTCATGTACTAATTGCACATTCGAGCAACAATCCAGGATCTACCCTCTACCATCCAAAACTATTCCATACACTGGCTGGAAAAGAGAAGAGTGTAAAGAGAAGGAACAAAGCAAAGTATTTGACCCTCAAAGCCTCCTGGCAGTGCTGCAGTGGGCAAGGTCCTACAAACACCATGGAGAGGGTGATCTCACTAATGACAGACATTCCCTCTCTGTGTAAGGAAGAAGTGGCCGCGTGTATGAGGGGAGACTCTTCCCAAGCCATCACAGAGCACAGGCTTTGGAGCCACTTCTAGGGGGAACAGAATTGTTAGTAGGCAGCGAAGCAAAAAGCAGAATCATAACCTCGGAGTCCGGGAGAGCAGACTTTTCAAGGATCTACTCAGAGGAATTGCAGGGGATGCAGAGCCGGAGAAAAGTGCTGCTGATTTGCAACCTCTTCCAACTCAGGAATGGTCCATCCTGACGAGCAGGAAATCCAGCAAAGGCAGCAGGAGACTTGTGTGGATGGACATGGAGCTCCTGGCACAACTCAAAGACACAAGGAAGAATACCTGATGTAGGAGCAGGGCCAGGTGACCCAGAAGGAACAGAGAGACACTGTCTGAACGTGCTGGGATTGATTTAGTAAAGTCAAAGCCTGTCTGGGGTTTAACATGGTGAGGAAAGCGAGGGGCACCAAGAAAGGCTTCTCTTCTACAGGCACAGAACCAGCATGAGAAAGATCCAGGAAAAGATGAATTCACTGATAAATGGTAAAAGAAAGACACAGGAAAGGCCAAGTTACTCCATGTCTTCTTCACCTGGCAACACCTGAGCAATCCAAACTGGCCGAGCCTGCCTTGAGCAGCACGTTGGACTCGAAGACTATCAGGAGTCCTCTCCAACCTCAGCTATTCTGTGATTGTAGGAATGGAGCAAAGGAGAAACACCACTCTGAAAGCACCAGGCCTGAATAAAGGAGATGCTTCCAAGAGAGAGGGATGCAGGATTTGGGAGGTGTGAGTCGCCTTTCCCTTAGTCCATACAGAAGCAGACTAAAGACTGGGCCTGATTAGACCCACCAAAGGCACCCTCCAGCTCACTCACATGCTGTGCATGTGGAGCACCAACAGGGGCTGGAGGAGCCACTGAAACACCACATGCTCTTTAAAACACAGGGCTATTGTCTCAGCTGACCAAATTTGCCCTAATCAGGTGCTGGCTCCAGTTCACCTCCTCAACACGAGCTCCCAAATTTTCAAGGCATGCACTGAACTTTACCAGTGAGCACAACAGGAGGGGAAAATAACCAAGCCGAAATTTCACCTTTCCTGAGATGACTCTTTCCCTTCCATCCCTTTGCCCAGGTGATGAGATGCTCTCACCTGGCCAGAAGACTAAACAGAAAAATCAGATGCTACCAGGAGGAAGAGGGGGCAATGTAAACTGCCTGTTGTTCTGTGCATGTGCTTTTTTTTTGCTCCTTTAATTTCAATTTGCAAAGACAGTGAAATGGAAAATGTGCCTCTAATTATTACCCCTCTGTGCTTCCTAAAAGCCTCTCTCTGAACTTTTAAGTCTCCTCAAGTTTCAGGTCCTCTTTTTCTCCCTCTCTCTTTCCCCTCTTTCTCTCTCCCCCCCCTTTTTTTTTTTATTTAAACTAATCTAAAAAAGCTATAAAAAGCCTCTGACACTATAAATTCCCTTGTAAACCCTGGGTTTATAGGTTTAATTGCCTCATTTTACTGCCTTGCATGCTTTGTTCCTTGAGCATTTTAGAGACCTGCTCCAGTATTTAGTACAAGCAGGCAACGTGGGGAAAGAGAGACCATCCTGGAGCCCTGGGCTGGAGCTTGGCTGTGGCCAGAGCTCTGGCACCAGCAGCATCCCACCGAGCCTGAGCCTCCAAACGGCTCCACTCAGACTCACACATGTGGGATGCTGACCCAGGCAAAACCAGGGGGAAACGTCAGCACTGGGAAGTTCTGGATGGGGGATAAAATCAGGCTCAAAAGGCTGGAGGGGGTGAGAAAACCCCCAGAGCCTCTCATAGGGAAAGGGGTGTTGGGGAAGAGTCTTGTGGAGCAGGAATTGCTCCTCCCCTGAGCATTGCCCACCGAATGGGAATCCCAAAGATTCCCAAGCACGCAGCAAAGGGCACTCCCGTGCTCGGTGCAGTGCAGAGAAGGGCAAACAAGTGAGACCCCAGCCCGTGGAGCTCCCCATCGAAACAACCTTCCTCTTCAAAGAAGGCATAGGGGGAGGTGAACAGGAAAATCCTACCAAGATTCCCCCTTGATCCCTCATAATCTCTCAGTCACAGCTTTGATCCAAAGCCTTAATGCCCAAGCAATCAGCAAAATCCACCTTTGCTTCAAGCACACACCTTTCCTAATTGTGCCTCTGTCTGTCCAAGGGCTCCCCCAGACCCTGCCCTGAGGGGTGCAACAGAGGCACAGCCAGCTAAAAGGAGCCTCTGCTTTTATTTCAGGATTACAATTGCAAAAGGGCCCTGCAGGAACTGCCCACGTTCACAACACAGGGGGTTTTTCTCTCTAAAGAACGTGCACGGTGTGTCCCTGTGCAGGTGTTGCAGTCACCTCGCAGCAGTGCTGTGGAAGTTTCACATCCTGTGATGACACCCTTGGTCCTAGAGGGGTTTTTTTGCCTGTCATATCCAGCTTATTAAGAAGAACAGACTATCCAGGATTTTGTTCCTGAACTCTGTCCTTTACCAGTTCTAATTCAAGCATGGGAAACCGAAAATACTAGAAAGAAGGGAGAAATAAATGAAAGCCTAAAAGCTCTCAAACAGTTTGGTTTTGGCTTAACTGAGGAAATGATAAAGGCATCCAAGTGTGGGTTTTATTGGCAAATTAAGGTTTGGGGTTTTTTTTCTGTTTTCCTGAAGAGGCAAGGCTCCTGAATCCTGATGTGTATGCAGCTTGCACTACATTCTGGTTTATGGTGACTTCAGAAAACGTTGAGCATTCTTCACTAAATATGTCAGGGAGAAAGAAATCTCGAGATTATTAAGTGTCTGTAAGTTTTATAAATACAGGTCAGCCAGTAAGGGAGCAAGATACAAATTTGTTTCCCCATCCTTAATCTAAACCATACAGAACTTCAATTTCCTTATTCTGTTCCCCACGTTCCTATTCTCTGAAGAGCTTCTCCAGCTCAGGGAAAGGGATATACACATTGTCTGAAGAACTGACTCTGCTTTTTGTACTAATGGAGGCAAAAGAGTAACTACCCATTTATTTTTCCAGACCACTTCTGATTTTATGGACCTGCATTGCATCTCCCCTCAGCTCCCTCGCAGACTGTAGATCCCTGCCATGTTTCACTGCCCTTCATAAATATGATGGTTTTCCGTCTCTTGCCCCTGCACTTCTTTCCTTAGCTGGGTCTTGTGAAGAGGAAAGAAGAAACATTCCCTGCTCCTGGAAAGGGAATTTCAACCCCTGTGTTCACACACAGGCTGCTCCCTGTGAACAAGCAGGTCCTGAAAAAAGCCCCACTGCTGCTTTTAGCCATGAAGGTGTTGGCAGCAGGGCAGGCAAGAGGGACCAGGATGGGAGGGGAGAGGAGGGAGAGGCACTCAAAGGCTCAAACTCTGCACAAAGAGGAGGTTTAAAACAAATGAACTGAAGAAAGAACTTGTTGTTGGTGAGGTTGATCCTTCATGCTGCTCTGCTATCTTGTAAAAGGAGTTTTATTTGCCTTTTTGTGGGAGTCCTGGGAGGAAACCATTAAAGGCCCCGGCTCGGGGCGGTTTGTGGGGCTGTGGGTCCAGGCACATGCGGGAGGGTGCGTGTGTTTGGGTGTGCACCACCGCCTCTTGTCTCCCTCCCTTTTACAAGGGCCGCTCAGGTCACAGGGTTAAAGCCAGGGGGGACTTATTTGGTGTTGTAAGAATTTTTACAAAGTGTAAAGGATCAAAGTAATTAGCTGAGGGTGAGAGCCCAGGACTGTCAGAGAAGCAATGCAGCCCCTGCCCGGGAGTCCTGATCGCAGCCGGCCGGCCTCAAATGCAGACCCTGGGAATGACTTCACCAGCAGGTCTGAGCAGCACGGCGTGTGCGCCTTCAGAGGAAACTTGTGAGGAAGAAGAAAGACAAAGCTTCGGATGGAGCGACTGGAAAATGTCCCAGGACTGTGGCCGGATGAAGCACAGGAGCTTTTAGGTGTGAACATTTCAAAGCCAGCTGTCTGCCGCCACCAGGGCTGCCAAACCACACGAGCACTCTTCGGGCAGCAGGGCACAGCTTCCTGCTTCCAGCTGGCCTGGAAAGATATCCACAAGTGAATCAGGACCATCAGTCCCTCCATTTGGTCTTTCTAAGGAAAGAAGCGAGAAGGAAAGAGGTACAGAGGGTGAGGAGGCATCAAAACAGTGGGACACAGGGGCAGCTCAAAGCCACCTGCAAGTGTGAGCCAAGAACCTCCTACTGGGCAACCTTGTCCTCTCTGCTGGCTCTCCTGGCTGCCTTTGGGATGCTCCTGGTGCAACTGAAGCCCCTCCAACAGGACCTTCCCTAAAAGCAACCAACCCGCAGCACAGCTGCAGTGTCTGAGCAAGGAAACCTCTATTGCCCCTCTGGCCTGGGCTGTCCCCTCAGAATGGGCTGCCCAAGCTGCATCTGAGTCACTCGCCTGGTGATGGTCACAGGAAGGAGCTTTGCCTCTAAGCCCACATTGCTCATCTTAAAAAAGATGACACAGATCTTCTATGTCTCTTAATGTAACTCTGGGTTTTATCCCTAGAACGACAGGGGTATATGAGCCCAATATTCACTGCACAGCAGGAGAAGCCACTGCTACTGACATTGCACCATCGACCTGGTGACCTGGTGTTCCAGGTGCCCTCTTTTCCTGTTGTGCAGGCAAACACCTAATCCTGGGAAACATATGCTTTTTCAGGACAGGTTTTTATGAGAAGGACACGGAGGAGATAAGATCTCTAGCCAAAGAGACTGCCCTACTTATGCATGACTGCCACAGCTCCAGGGGTGGCTCATATGTGTAAAATGCCAAGCCACACTGCACAAAAACACAGAGTACAGCACTGGAGAGCCTCCAAGTCCTTGGAGTCACCCATGATTTTCACTGGCATCAGTAACTGAGAAGAATGAGTTGTGTCCTATCCTGGAAATAGAGAGCAAGGTCTTCCGGATGGCCACAGAAGGACTTGCTGGGCACTGGACACTTCATCCCTCACCTCTCCAAGACTTGTTGAGGAGAAGCTAATTAGCTACCATTATTAGAAGTTAAGGGGATAGGAAGGAGGTAAAAAGGGAAAATGGAAATCCCAGTCATCCCTAGATCACAACTGGTGCATCCTCCTTACCCAGAGCACTGGGATGACAGAAGGAGAGACACTTCTACCCCTCTCCTGCAGCTGTGGCATGGAAGAAGGACATTTACTCACACAAAAGCCTCTTTTTTAAACTACCACATTAGTTTTATTAAACGTCTGCAATCTACATTTCACTTTTCCTCCCCAAATTACGCTCATCTTTGTGAGAGGAAAAGGCTCGGATGCCTAACCACGGGGTTGGCTGCGAGCCACCCCAGCCCCTGTGAGGCTGAGCTGCTGCTGCTGCTGCTGCTCTCCAGGCACTGCGTGGGCCTTGTGTCTCCCACCCCACTGTGTTCCACCCATCCGAGACCTGCCTGGCATCCCCCTGGCAACCCCCTGCCTTTCCCCTGGTATCCCCCTGCCATCCCCCTGCCATCCCCCTGGCATCCCTCTGGTATCCCCCTGCCATCCCCCTGCCATCCCCCTGTCATTCCCCTGCCATCCCCCTGCCATCCCCCTGCCATTCCCCTGGCATCCCCCTGGCATCCCCCTGGCATCCCCCTGCCATCTCCCTGCCATCCCCCTGCCATTCCCCTGGCATCCCCCTGCCATCCCTCTGGCATCCCCCTGCCATCCCCCTGCTTCTGAGCCCATTCCAGATGCCAAATGAAGAGCTGGCAGTTGTGGCTCCACCATGGCCCACAGCCATTTATCACACACTTCTCAATAAGCTAATAGCCCTAATGTGTGAAAATTGATTTCTGGGGTGAAGGCAAAAGTCCCAGTGATTTACACTCTATTTCCAATTGATGAGGCTCAATTGATTGCAACAAGTACTAAAATATTTACCATAGTGGAAGGCAGGGGGAGGGGGTGTGGGGAAGGGCTGGGAACAGGGTCATCACTCATGGAGAGGCATCTCAGCAGCGCTGGTGAGTGGCACCATCAGCCTCTGGAAGGGCCCAGCAGAAAAGGAAGCATTTAGTGGACCAGGAAAACTATTTGGGCAGCCGGAAGGAAAGCACTGACAAAACAGAAGGAAAAACTGATGTGCCACAAACACAGCATTCCAGCTTTGGGGTGAGCTAAGACTCATACAACTCCCCTGATGTCTTGGAGAAATAACCCTGGGAAGCACCTTTGATGTCGTGTCCTGCCATGGCCAGTTTGAACTTGGCTGCCTCTGACTCTCAGGGGCTCTGTGGGCTCCACAACAGCACAGCTACACTCAGGGTTAATAGGAAGAGAAGGTCCAATAAGCCTCTCAATGCCTGATCACAACCCCAACCTGCCCTGGGAGCAAAACCTCTGCAGACACAGCTGGGTGGTGGGGACAGCCCAGAGGCAGCCACGAGTGGGACAACACTGATCCCCAGGTACTGGTGTCCCCTCCCCACCAAAGCAGACCAGAGCACTCAGCAGACCATGGAGAAGGGAACGGGAGAGGAATGGATGTTGGAGCACTCTCCAAGTCTGCCAGGTGACTTGCTTGTATTCTCCTGAGCCCCACGGAGGATGTATAAGCCTTTCCCCCAGTTTCTCCTTCTACATGAGCTGAAAGGAGCAAACCCAGCTCTCAGGTCCCACTGTCTTTTCCCAACTCATCCTTCCCTTCCCCTATTTATCAATCCTCCCTTCACCTCCATAGGGTAAAATCCTCATTTGCCAGATCAAAGGTTAGCTCTTGTCAGGCCCAAAGCTTTGAAACACATCTCAGCAACTAATAATTTCCCAATTTGGAGCTGCCCCTGTATCTCTCTTTGTCACTAAATGCAATTCAGGGCAGAGGCTTGCAAGCGTTTCACAGAAAATCCCCCAAAAACAACCTTTCAGCCATGGGGTCAAAAAGCAAAGTTCAGATCCAGATCTAGGTGTGAAGGTACCAATAGTCACAGGGCAGTAACCTCTCTGTGAGGCCGGAGGGTTTTCATCCATCACACGCTTCCCCTCAAGACCTTACCGTGGGTTTTTCCACCCCACGGCTCTGACAGCCCTGCCCCAACAAGGAAACCTGAGAGCAGCTCAGTCTGTTTTCCAGGCCAGTGCCAGCACATGGAGCCAACATCCCCACGGCCCTCGAGTTCCTCGTGGCACCTTCTATTCTCTCAGCCAGTGTCGGTGTGTTTCCCACACAGGTCTGACTCCCCTGAACTCCTGAAGACTCTGCCCTGAGCAGAGTTTCTCTCTTTCTTGTCATCTGTCACGCTGCTGTGAGCTCACAATGACAAACGCTCTGGGGACCATGAAACAGCAACAAACAGAGCAAACACATTCAGCCGAAACCAAAAAATCCTGCTGCTACAGAGCTCTCAGCAGAGCAATGGAGATGATGAGGAGCACGACACACACGGGAAAGCCATGACCTTGTCCCTCCCAGATGTAATTTTGGGTGCTCAGCTGATGGACCTCAAGACACCTTTGCTCAACCACCCAAAGGGGAATCTGCTTTAGAAACATTTGTTCAGTCCTGAATAGGAAGAGCCAGAGGATGAGCCAGAGGACAACGTTCAGCTGACGCAAAAACAATGGAGCTGTGTCAGTTTAGAGGGGGTGACTTGCTGAAATTTAAACTTCCTTTCAAAGGTTTTTTAGCAAACCCCCAACCTGCCATCTGCAAAGGACTGTTTACATCGCACACATTTGTTACTCTGTTCTTCTTGGAAAGCGCGAATGAAAACTCTCTGATTTTCCAGTTCCCCATTTTAGACAATTCCTTACTCTTCATTTTAGTTTATACGACTCAAATCATCCTTCCTGTGCAACTTCAGGAGATTAGGATGCATCAAATAAGAAAAAAACAAATCCACAGTTAAACCCCATGTCTAGTGGGCAACCCCAAAGCAACTCCACTTCCAAGTTTCCCTTCTCCTCTGCCCCTTTCCAACTCTGGAAGTCATTCCATCTGCCTCTGCCTTCTCTCACCTTGCTGAGAAGCTACAAAGGTGTTGCACTTGGAGACGTGGTGCAGGGAGCCCACACAGTGTAAGGCAGCACTAATTCCTCACCTTCACAAGAAGATGATGTAGTGTTTAATCAGCAAATGTCCCCATCTGAGCTCTCCAGGTGAAAAATGATATGCAAGTGCAAAGTGTCTTTTAAAAATATTGGAAATACATTTTATAAATAATAAAAGAGGAGAA
The DNA here is from genome assembly GCA_013396735.1 of Grallaria varia. Lineage (NCBI taxonomy): Eukaryota > Metazoa > Chordata > Aves > Passeriformes > Formicariidae > Grallaria > Grallaria varia. Next base: position 589,868 of record VWZG01001374.1, read on the forward strand.
ACTTCCATTTTAGCCTGTGTCTGTTCCTCTGGCCACCCTCGTTCCCCCTTCTCCTGCTCACTCTGCAGAGCTGTATAGAAAATCAGAATCCAATCTCAGCAAATCCTATTGACTGTCTCCTGTCACTCACCTGATTAAAGGTTCCACTTACATCCAAATGGTTAGAGCCATGACTCCGAGCCATTCATAAAACTCCGATTGAAGGATTAGCTTTCACAAACTTTGCCTTAATGATTATGCATTCTATTGATCAGCGGGGGAAACTATAAAAATTGACACCAGAATAAACTTTGAAGGACTGCTCTCGCTCAGCACAACCCGGATCAATTTGAATCGACCGGGATGATAGGGAAGGGGGGGGAAACAACCTCTCTCCATTAGCTGGGTGTAATCCTGATTAGCTGAATGTTTAAGTTGGTTTTCTTTCTATCTGTCTCTCTTTGATTGCTGAAATCCAACAGCATCTCAGGGCAGTGCAGATTAGCAGAGCGGGAGGTTAAACCTCTCAGATGCATTGGTGTGTGCTCACTCCACCTTTGCTCCCCTGATAAACCCTCCCTCACCACTGCTTTGATGTTCACATTCCTTGTCCCTGTTGCCCAGTTTAAAATGATCCAACACACCACAGTGATTATTTTGCTCGTGGAGGGAATAGGTATTAGTCACTGATAACAAAAGGAAACAGTGTGTTAAGGTGACATTCCTAAGGTCAACTAGGAGTTCCCTGGTTTTTACCCTTGGAATTCTTTTCCAAACCATTTTGGGAGAACACATGAATACATACAGGTACCCAGCTTTGGCTAGTCTGCCTGAAATAGGGAATGACTCAAGAGAGATGAGACCAAAACCATGACTGCTTTTCTAAATATTTCATTCGATTTAGTAATAGAAAAAGAAACTATCTGCTGTCCCTGAAATCTGCCTCTCCAGCCCTTAAATCCTCATGGCTGCACAGCAGTAATGATCCCTTGTGCTTCCATCTGCACCCTCCCACCACACAGGGTGTGATCCAGCTGCCAGCTGGGATGCACCAACACGGGTACGACCACCCCTCAAAAGGCAGCTGCAGGTGACCTGAGGGTACCCAGCTCCAGTTCCTCCTATTCTGTGTGTTTTGCTGCCTCATCCCAACCCCTGACATGTCATTTCAACACAGTCACCCTCAGCTGCTCCACCTGGGCGTGCTACGGGGCTGCAGTGGGGAGAGCAGCCCTAAAGGTGTGTCCTCCCAGTGCATTCCAGTTCCAGGGGGTGCTGGGGGACAACAGCGGGAGCTTCTGGAGACATTTTACAGCCAGAGCTGCATCCAGAGCTTGGCTAACACCTCCCATGAGGAGCTGTCCCATTCCAAGGAGGATGGACAAGATCCAGCCCAGGGAAGCAGATGTTTTCAATCCCAGAACGGACCTTATCTAGAGCCCAGCCTTGCAGCCACCAGAGTCCAGCTCAAGTTTATATTAAGCTGAGATATTTTCCCAGACTCAGTTCCAGGTGGTCACTGAAATCCAGGTCTCCTTTTACTATGAGATTACTCAAGGGATAAGTGATCTATTTTCTGTTTCACAACCACACAACCTTTCTTATACAGCATCCCAGATAGCTGGGACAGTCTGAGCAGGGGTAATCAAAAATACAACTGAGGATGAACTGATAAAAGGATCCATCTTGAGGAACTAAGATTCTTCCAACAAAATCAGATGGCTAAGGTAAAATTTCCCATGAAAACATTCGAAGGGCTACAGAAATTTGTAACTATGTGCGTCTGAGCAGGATACATCTCAATTAATTTTAGTGGCCAGGAAATGAGGTGCAGCCCAGATAATCCTCCAGGCTCTTTGCTGACCCAATGGCACAGGCACCTCCCCAAGGTAATACAACCCATCTGTCCTAGGTAACTTTTGGGGGTGAGATGGCTCACCTTTTAACCAGCATAGGCTAAATACCACCACAGGTATTGCCACCTGCACGGACCCAGAGAGGAGCAAAGGCACGGACAAAGCAAGCCAAAGACTGTGTGATGAACTCGGACAACGCTCCAAAAGAACTCTCAGATACATTCAAAGACACAGGCTCAACAGAGAAACAAGATGATCAGCTTGGTAAAGTATTTATCTGCCCCAAAGACGAAGTCAAAGTAAAGCTGATACCGTGAAAAGGCAGAGAACTGTGGCTTAAAGTAAAACCACATGGATTAGCTTAGTCAGAAGGTCCAGCCAGACTTATTCAAATTAGCAGTTAAATGCTCAGCAGTAATTACCTGTTCCCACCTTCCTGGAGGTTGTGCTGGCCACTTGTAACGAAGTGGATTCAAAGGGCCTGAAGGATTCAGACTACACGACACATCTGTTGGACCTCCCATTCTTTGAATCGATGGAAAAAGACTTATTTCCATGACTGGAATAGAAAACCCAAGTGAGGAAAGGTATCCTCTGATAGATGCAATTTCAGTAAAGGCATAAAAAAACACTGAAAAGAGCTAAGAGCAAGAGGTATCATAAATAACAGTATTAACTGCATGTGAGTCCTAAGTAAAGATCAAGTCAGTGTTTTTCAATACACCCTTTGACTGTTACTTATTCAAAAGTGCTGTCCAATATTTGTTCTACTCTCAGAGTTTTCTAATAGTTTGTGAATTTAGAGTGGATGACATTCTCATTTAGATCGGAGGCCTGAAAGAATATATGGAAAATCATTAAGTTTTGCAGCAGACCAAAGAAAGAAATCTATGGTGGAACTTCAAAAAATAATACTAAATGATACTCCCAACAGAAGTGATCCATAATGGATGAGAGTCAAGTAAAAATTACTTAATTGCTGATCTAGGGAAAAATAAAAACAAGAGCTGAAGTGTTTACTTCACACAGCAAAGCAGCCCAGAAAGAGATATACAGGGATAATAAACTGATTTGGCAAAATTCATTCCAAATCTATACATGATCAATAAGTGCTTGTGGGAATTGTTGGAATATGAGGCTGCTGGCATTCAGCAAAAGGACAGTAATTGACATCTGAGTGGCTACAATAATTTATTAACAACATCATTTCAGAATCTCATGACATAACAGAGGCTGTTCTGTTGGAAGCACCACTCCATGAAGAAGGCACAAAGCATCCATCAGACTTTTAAAGTCATTTCCAGAAGTGCCTCTCTCTTGCCTGAGCTTGGCACACCCTGGGCTGGCACAAGGTGTGGAGCTGGGGCACGCCGTGCCTGGGCACTGTCCTTTCCTGGTTTGTCAGGAAGGAAGGACAACAGAGATGTAAAAATCCTTCTAAAACCACACGGCTGTTCTGCTTCCAGCCCTCTTGGGAACCTCGAGGCTTCTCAAACGCCGAACCCCAAACTAATGTTCTGTTTCAAGCCGTTCCTCGGCTGTTCCCCACTCACCACACCTCAAACTACTGGAAAAGCATCCATCCAATAAAGGGCTGACACAGGAACGCTGAACCAAGTGGCAAGTTAACCCCTGGGGGCTCTAATCAACACCCCTGAATCATTCGGAGCAAGAATGGAAGTTTTTTGGAGAATGATCACAAGGAAAGGCTTCACCAGAGCTTTTGGGACATCAGTGGGTAGTGGGGTGAATATTTATCTTTCTAAAGAGCAACAAGGAAAAAAAAAGTACATTCCCTTTGCAGTTGCCAGTGATAATGGATGCTGTGTGAGCTAAAACCCCAGCAGTTAAAAGCTACATTTATTATCACTCTATCTCACACCAGCAAATTTATGATCCCTTCCAGACCTAAAACATCAAAGCAGAGCAGGAGTCAGAGCCTTTTCAGACTGTTAGAGGGTTTTTTTTTTTCCTTCTTCTTTTCACATAGATTGCTTTATTTATTTTTTAAAAGGAGGTGGGCATTAAAACCAAAATCTGACCTTTGATCCCCTGAGGCAACTCATTACTTACAAGGGCAAATAGGGAGCTGAAAGTTTTTCCTGCATGAAACCGTAAATAATTCTTACATACGTCCACAAATCACTCTGGGTTGGTAAAGTAAATAGTAATTGGTGGGTTTCTCCCTAGAGGCAGGTCTGAAGGGGGTTATAGATTAGAGCTAGGGATTTTTTTGGTTGAAAAAGAACTTTAAAAACCATGTTCTTCTCAGCTCAGGGCTCCAGATGCTCAGGTAATACGTGAAGTTTGGGAGGGGTGTGTATGACAGGGGTGTGTTTTTCTTATGTTTAGTAATTTCTCACATTGGAATTTAAGAGATTCACAACTTTAGGGCAAAGGGAGCATTAAAAAAAAATAAAAATCAAATGTCACTTATGTGCAACAGCCTTTTCTGCGTGTTATCAACAAGGTTTAAAGAAGGAACCTTCTCCACAGCTCCTCCTGCAGTTCCCCTGGTTAGTTGGAGGGAGTAGCAAATTTGCCTCCCTGCTTTTTTAACGTGTTATTCCAGTCACACATTATCAACTTTCACTGTTTGATAAATTTTACCCGAAACATCTGAACTCTACCCAAGTTCAAATGCCTTTTCAACCATCCCTGTTTCAACTATTATCAAGATTACTTTATTCAGTAACAGTCAGACACGAATATCGAAATAAAAGGAAAATATCCGTGCCTGTTACTGGAATACAGTTGTTCCAGCAGACCAGGGAGTTGAGTGAGAAGTACTATTACCAACACCAGTGGAAATATTGCCATGCTGGAATGCTCAGACCTGCCTGTCATCAAACCAGGACTGTCCAGCAATGCACTGTCACAGTGCAGGCATTTTCCCTGCTGCAGACTTCTGTAAGAGCTTGCTGAGAGCAAGCTAAAGAAAAGCCAGCAAATACAGATTAGTCCCGTGCAAAGCACAGTAATCCCAGAAAAAGGGACGTGGGACTGCTCTGATTTGATGAGAGAGGGTAGGAAACTGGGTATTTATAAACACGACCAACACATTTCTACCTGCATGAAATGTCTGCAGCCACAGTTATTTGCAAGGAGAAAACTGGTCCCAAGCCTGGCTCTATTTCCAAGAAAAACAACAGGTCATAAATCTGTATTTAATAATTGAAACAAACGGCCTGAGTCCCAGCCAGGCTGAGCACAACACAGAGAAGGAACCTGAAATATTGATTAAGACATGGGATTCTTCTCCCTGGCCTTTGACTTCTCTGAAACCTTCAAAGTCCAGTGCTAAAGCCACAGGGAGTTTCATCCCAGACAAGTTTACGCTGCAAGTTTCTCATGTTTTACCTTCCAGCCTTCTCAGTGCCAGGATCTAAAGCTTGTGGTGCTCCACAGCACCTGCCAAGGGACCACCAAGGACCCAGCAGACACCCCAACAGGCAGGAGCTGCACGACCTTCTCCAAACCTGCCTCTTTAAGTGCACCCTCTACATCAGACACACCGGGAGATAAACCAGCAGGAGGTCCCACTGCTGGAACTGGGAGCACTGGGAACACTTGCTGTTCCCACCTCTCTGACCCACAGCTTCCCACGAAGGATTTACATCCCGTGGAGGGGTTGGCCATGCCATAGGTGAACCACAGGATCATTAAGGTTGGAGAAGACCCTCTGAGAACATCGAGTCCAACCGTCCTCCAGCACTGCCAAGGCCACCACTGACCCCTGTCCCCAAGTGCCACATCCATACAAATCCCTCCAGGGATGGGGACTCCACCACTGCCCTGGGCAGCTGTGCCAGTGCCTGAGCACCCTTTCTATGATGAACTTTTCCCTGATATCCAACCTAAGCATTCCCAGGCACAGCCTGAGGCTGTTCCCTCTCCTCCTGTCCCTGTTCCCTGGAGCAGAGCCCACCCAGCTCCCTACTCCTGGCAGGGAGTTGCAGAGCCAGAAGGTCCCCCCTGAGCCTCCTTTTCTCCATCCTGAGCCCCACCAGCTCCCTCAGCCCCTCCTGCCCCTTCCCAGCTCCGTTCCCTTCCCTGGACCTCTGAAGTTGGTCCTTCACAGACAGAATTACCAAGGTAAAACAAGCCAAGCATTGGTTTATTTTTAATAACCTGGGTTGAAAAATACCATCCATTCTGAGTGTGCTTCACAAGGAGTTCGGTCACCCCTCCTGAAATAATGGCTATCCAGGCCTTTATTTTTTAACTATATAACAATAAAGTGATTTATTTTCAATCTCCCAGTGAATCAGGAAATTGTTGCTATTCCCAGACAGGGAACAGAGACAAAGGAAGATTAAACACCCAAATATCACACTAGAAGCACTTGGCAGAGTAGGAAACTGAACTCACCCCTCCCTTCAGAAACGGAGCTCAGCTTCTTAAGCATCAGCCCATCAGTCCAGCCCTCACGTGATGCAGACACACACTCACCTTCTGGGGCTCCAAAGCACAAAGGCAGCAGCCAGGGAAGGATTCCTGCTGGCCCAGGCTCAGATCCCGTCTGGACTGAGGGAACAGGTTTCTGGTTTCAAAAGGAGCAGAGTTGAAGTTGCTTTCCTTCAGTTGCAACCTTTTTAACAAAACAGAGTTTTTTTTCTCCAGCAAGTAAAGCCATAAATCAGGACATCTCCTGAGGTTCTTTTTTTTTATCCCCCCTCCTCTTTTTTTTTCCTAGTTAGTGTGCCCTGCCTCCCCTTTCCATCCCTCCAGACTTACTTCATAAACATTAGCTTTCAAGCATCTCTTCCCCCAGAGGACATATCATAAACATCATGTTAAATATTTAGAACAGGAAACCACCTCACTTTTCTAGCTATGTAAAAGCTATCTTGGGAGGGTGCATTTTCTGTTCTTATGGCCTTTATTTATTTATTTCCTGGTGCAGAGCATTCCAATGATCCGTACATTTGCCAGGGAGGTTGGACAACGGTGTTAAAAAGTTCTCCAGCACCCGAGCAAAGGAAAACACCTCCAGACACTTCAGGGACAGGTAGTGCATTCCCAAAGCATCCTGCCCCACGTGGGCCTTCTGCAGGCCTTGGATAGCCACTGAGGTGGGAAGAGGAACTCAGCCATAACAACCCCTGCAGCACTCCCAGCATCCACTCGAACTTCCACCTTCCAGCTTGTTTTTCCTTAACTCCTCTGAGTGTCCCCAGCAAGCACCACGTTAACACCCAGTGAAGAAACTCAGGAACAGCCAAGCATTAAACACCAGCGAGCACCATAAACACGGGCACTTCCAGGCTTGGGCCAAAGCCAGAGGCACTCAAAGGTATATGGCACTAAAGGCTTTTTGACAACTCTCCTGTGAAATGCCTCGTGCCCTGGCCTGGTTTGTTTATTCGGATCCCACTTTCAGGCTGTCCCTTCTTCATCTGCAGCATCCTCCATCCTCTCATCCCTCACACACACAAACAGCAGCTCCTTGGGACTTTGGGCAGTTCCAAACTCCAACACTCAAATACAACAATCAGGCAACGAGAGGGAATAGCTTCAGGCTGAAAGAGGGGAAATTTAGAGAGATACTGGTACAGAATTCTTTAGGATGAGGGTGGGCAGACCCTGGTACAGGGTGCCCAGAGGAGCTGTGGTTGCCCCATCCTTGGAAGTGTCCAAGGCCAGGTTGGAGTAGCCTGGGCTAGTGGAAGGTGCCCCTGCCCGTGGCAGGGGGTGGAATGACACGAGCTTTAAGGTCCCTTCCAATCCAAACCATCCTGGGATTCCATGGTTTCCAGGGCTGTTTATTCTTCCCATTCCTCCCTCTAAGGGGGATGGCAGAGCCTGGGGCTCCTCAGGTGCACACACACCTTGGACAGGTGCCTGTCCCACTGGGAGCTGCCTGGGCTCAGGAGAAGCCTGAGCTCCATCACTGGCTGTGGAAAAGAGCACTTTCCTTTCTTTTCTGAGAGAATGGAAGAGCCTGGAGGGACAGACATCCAGGGGGAACTCACACAGGGTGCAGGCAGCTGGATGGTGCTGCCTGGTCTGTACCCCCGTGGGGCAGGGACTCTGCCACCTTCTGGGGCAGCACTGCCCCAACACACACTGACCGTCCCTGCTGAGTCCTTCACCCAACACCCAAACCTTCAGCCACCCAACACCCAAACCTTCAGCCACCCAACAACCAAACCTTCAGCCACCCAACTCTTTACAGCAGGTTTCACAGGACTAATCCAAAGAACATGTTTCTCCCATACAATGTGACCCCGTGGCCATGCCAACCACACCACCCAGGACTGTGTTCAGTCCCCCTTTAAAAATTCCTACTGGTGCACACAGACCCCTCCAGCAGACAAATCCACAAGGAAAAATCTCCCCTTTCCACATCTAGTCACCATTCCCAGCTGTTCTTGCAGCCCCTTACTCCATCTGCACTGTGTGCTGCTCACCTAAACCCAATCTGCTGAACTCAAAACCCTCCCCCAGAAGTTGGTCTCTGCAGCCCTTTAACGTTAATTTACTTTCTCCTAAGCTTCCAAATTTTGATAAGAGTCTGCCCAAAATGCAATGCAGCCCAAGCAGCCATCTAAGAGCACCAAAGCCACGGAGAATAGAGAGCAATAATCAGTCCTGCAGCCCCCAAATTACTTTTTTTTCTCTCACAGCACATTGCAAGGTCACAGTAATTCATTCTCCACCCTCACCCCCTCCATTCTGCCTGGCTGAAACTCAGTCCAGCTTCGGGGAGGGGGGGCACTGCAACGGTTTGGCAAACCATAATGTCCTGCTTCAGTCCTATTTTGAAGATTTAAAAGGTGCAAAGGGCTCGGTATTGGCTTTTCAGATGTGGGCAAACCTCGCCCATTGTACGGAGGTGAATCAAATTTTCAGTGATGCAAACTGGAAATGCCTGCCAAGTATGCACGCAAGAGAAAGAAAAACAAAGATCATAAAGATTTATAGATTGCTTTAAAATGCATTCACCCTAAACCATGAGCTGCTCCAAAAAGCTCTACCAGCCTGGCTGGAAAGTCGTACTTACACGAAGGGCTCACTCTGGCGGAACGGGCGCTTTTGTGAAGATCGACAGAATTAACGAGCTAAAAACTTCAGGGTATTAGTTCAGTACCTCGCAACAACAATACAATTAAAGGTTTTATGCCTTTGATTTATACGTTTCAAATGAAGATGGATATTTTCGGCTCTGTGGGCATGTGGGAACACAGGGGTGCAGTGCTTAATGCTCACGCCCAACCCAGAATCGCAGAATTACAGCGGCTGGTTTCTGTGAGATCCACAACTCTGCTCCTTCAAAAAGACAAACCCAGCAGCGTAGAATTTCAATTGTGCAAGGGTCCGGATCTACTTTAACCAAACTCCAAGCTGAAAGAGAGCTAAAAAAAAAAAATCCTCTTTCCAAGAACAAATGCCACAGTGCTATTGCTCCCTGCTTTTAGTGAGGCTGAAAATGAGGAGAAACAGCAGCATTAAAGGACATCCACTTCCACCGAGGCACAAGGGGGACCGCACGAAAATAAAAGGACCAAACATCAAAAAACAACAAGGGATCATATTTTGTGATCAGTTTGTTTCGGGCAGGAAGGCTGAGGCTGGTTCTAATTTGAATCTACCCAGTTGGCCAGGCCCTACCTTATATATTATCTTTGGAATGTGAGTCATTTTGTTGGCTTAGTTATTTCTTCTTCTGTAACATGGCACTCCTGACTGCAGCGGTATGTGGGAGCTATTTTTATTGGGTAGTAGTGAAAGGAAGTGATGGATAGAGCTGGTTGGGAACATTTCAACAGAACATTTTTTCAGCAGAAATTCAAAGTTGGTCCAGTGTGAAGTTCTTCATGCAGAAGTGGCTGGTTGCAGATAATTTTTTAATTTGAAAAACAGCACCATAAAATTTTTTTTCAATTAGCATACTTTCGTGGTTTTAAAAAGAAATGTTCAACTGCTTCGACCAAAATGATTTCATTTTCAAGTTAAAAGAGAAAAATTAAGCTGAAATGTTGTTGGAGAAAGACCAGGCAGGCCTGAGGAAGGAGCCATCCCAAGCATGCAAATCCAGCTCTGTCCCTGCACAAGTATGTACTTGACTGTTTTTTCCCTTTGGATTTGGAGCTCTTGAAAGTTTTCAAGGCTTTGGCTTTTCATCTCCACTCAGAACAGTAGCTCCTTTTTCACGGCCTCTCCAAGAATTCCAGGAACATCAAAACCTTCCCCTGTTTTTGGGGTTTGGTGGGTTTTTTTGGCAGGACAAGGGATGCACTGTGAGAGCAAGGGCTGGGGAAGGCAGAACCCTTGGAACCCCTCCCTCTCGAGGTCATCCTGCCACTGCAGCGGGATGCGGTGTGGTCAGATGGAGATGGTAAACCACACGCTGGAAACCTCCCAGTCCCAGGTGCCCACAAAAGCCAAAAATTAAAAGGGTGTATCCTCAATGGATGACCAGCCACTCCTGAGACCCTGCCTTTCCCTGTGGGCTTTTCGTAACAGCTTTCAAAAGCACGGCCAGCTACAACTTAAGCAAAGCTGGCCAGTGATCTAGGAAACTCTTCAATTATAGATGAGCACCAATAACCAGCCAGTGATTTGCTGGAAATTATGAAGTATAAATAATTGAGAAGCAGGGAGTTGGCCCAGAGGTACCCTTCTCTCTTGCTGATTCGTCTTAATGCGTTTCCTTGATGCAGCTCCCTGCTGTGTTCCCAAGGAAGGCTGTGGGAGCAGCGGGATAATGGCCCTGGAAGAATATGCTGACCTGCTTGTGAAGAGTTGGAAGGACGTGACCATCTACCAGACTGAAAGGTGCAGTGAGGAAAGGGGGTTAAGCCAGTGAGCCAAAGTGTCACCCCACTTCCAGTATGGAAATCAGGAGTTTAACTGAGCACCCAGGCGTTCTCCAGTCCCAGCAGACAATGGTCTGGCAGCAGCTTGTGTGGAAGGACTTCAGTCTGTATTTGCTGTTGCTGCTGCTGCTTCGTGGTGTCATTAAAGACATTGACCACCAGTGCAGGACAGGAAGATGCCTGAGATTGCTCAGGGCTGTCCTGTGAGAGGAGAGAGAGAACTTTGGACAGCCTGGATAGCCACGGTCTGCAATGGCTTTTCAAGCAGCTGAGTCCCCAAAGGAGGGAAGCAAGCCTTTCCCGGGGTCTCAGCTCTAGGGCAGGGCATGAAACAAACCCAAAACACCAACCCTGCAGCTCAGCAGGACCCAAAGACAACAGCACTGCAGAGAAGTTCCTCCCCAGGGGGACGGGGATTCAGCCACAGCTTCGCCCCTAATGCAAAGGGAAGAAATCCTTTGGGAAAATAGACCAAAACTGGCACCTTATGGAGTTTGTCAGATGAGGAAATTGTGCCGAGAGAGGATAATTTCCTCCTGTGTTGCAGGGTTACAGATACTGAATAAAGCCAAGGGGATGTACAGCAAGGCTCTCAAAGGGGCCCATAAAGAACCAAGAACACCTCCCCATGCTCAACCATGAACGACTCTAAGGGAATTTTGTTGTTAGTACCCATCAATTAACAGCTGTCTCCCACCTTGATGCTCATGCTCTTTTAATCTGTTAAAAAATATAAAATCTCCCATGCTACAAAAATTAAGTCTCACTGATAACTGGCAGCAAAGGTTCCCATTCAGTAACCACCCACTGGGTCACAATCAACATTTGCTTTCATGAGCTTTAAATGTGTCACTGGCAACTTCAGTGAAAATCTTCCAGCTTTTGCACTGAAAATGAAATGTCTGACTTGACTGAGGTGTAAGAGATGGGAACAGGAACAAAAGATGCTGGAAGATAGAAAAGAAGGGACTGCTTTGTTCACGACACTTAGATCAACTCAGCATCAATCCTTTATCACCAAAAAAGAGACTTTCTAGGGACTCCTTAAGGCAGCAAAGCTAGGCTGGCATGTAAGGAAGCAGGACTTCAGATAAGGTATTTCCACTCATTTGTGCCATAACGGTTTTTTCTGTGAAGATGATGACAATCATTTCAAACCATCCACCCTGCTCCTCACTCCATCTGCACTGCAGAGAGGACACCAACATCTTGCCACGAGATAAAGGGCAAACGGGAGCGAAGACGGCGCATGTTCACGCAGGGCTAAGTTCAGCTCTTGGGCATCACCAGGATTACTGATACCAGCCGAGAGAATACATTCTGCTCCCACAAATGCACGAGTGGTCCCCAGCTCCCTCCTGCTCTGCAGCACTGGGGGAGCAGAGGAGAGGGAGCCCCGAACGCTCCCGGTGCCAGGAGGTGGCTGCGGAGGGAGCGGGAGCCGGCGCTGTCTCCAAGGCCAGCGTCAGGGCAGCGTGGGCTGATGAAGTCTGAGTAGATGCCACAGCTCGTAGCTTTTAAGATCTAAGTAAACAGTGTAAAGGGACGTGGAACCAGGGCTCAGTATGCAGATTTTGCTCCATTATGTTCCTGAGCTGTTTTTTCTCTTTTCACTTCCAGCTATGGAAAACGCCAAAGCTGTCAAGCGTGTATAATGGGAATCCCATAAGCTGGGGGAATGGCCAGGATTCAAGGATATGTCCAGAGGAGAAAAAAAACATATCAGTAAGAAAAGAAAAATAAGAAGGAGAGAAATAAGCAGAGAGACGTGGGTGGAGGAGGAGGGGGAGAGATCAGACCAAAGACTTCTCATCGGCCATTCTGGTTTTTAGGTCAAGGTTTAATGGCACCAAAATGATTTTTGTTATTGCTGCTGTTACTATTATCATTGTTATTAATTATAGCTCTGACCCTTGGCCCCAAGAATCTTCAAAGTGCACAGGTCCTTTTATGGCAGATGCTACGTGTGAGCACACACGCTCCAGGGCAGAGCCTCCTCTGCTTCGTGCAGGGCACGACGCGCTCCCAGCTCCTCGGGACCTCTCCTCTCCTCTCCTCTCCTCTCCTCTCCTCTCCTCTCC
>VWZG01001374.1:602727-640231 GCA_013396735.1 Grallaria varia
CCACCTCCTCCGGTCCTCTCCTCTCCTCTCCTCTCCTCTCCGCTCCTCTCCCCTCTCCTCTCCCCCTCACACCCCTGTAGGCACAGCAGGAATATTGTCCTTAACACTGGAAGTGTTCAAGGACAGGTTGGACAGGGCTTGGAGCAACCTGGGCTGGTGGAAGGTGTCCCTGCCGTGGTGGGGAGGTCGTAACTGGATGATCCTTGGGGTCCCTTCCAACCCAAGCCTTTCTAGGATAACAACAACACACAGCACCTTTTGCAGTCCTCCAACACAACTGGCACCACTGTGGGTGCATGAAATAACCAGGAAGGAAAAGGAAAAGCTCTTCCCTTCTCATTCCAGCATATTTGGCTTTGTAGGGGAAACATTATGCAACAGGATGAGGGCAGGGGGAGGAAAAGCTAATTTTGTTTCCTCAGCCACTTATCTGGGCAATCCATCAGCAAATGCAGCTTTGCTCAAGCCTATCAATAGTCATTTCAGATTCTGCTGGTTTGCTGCCTTTGCACAGGTAAATGTGCAGCGAGGTTATTGCTGAGCCCGGGGTGAAGCTGATCTCAGCACAGCTCCTGTTCAACAAGGCACTGTTTTCCCTCCATCAGCCCGTGTCAAAGGCCAGCCTGAGAGCAGGGACAGCACCCCGGGGACCCCCACGGCCTCAGCCCATGCACAGGGGGCAGCACCAAGGCACGGCTCTGCAAGGGCTTTACGTCTTGAACAGCAAAACAAAGACAAGAAGAAACAAAAAAAAAAAAAAAAAAGCTGCATCACCCCTTCCAGTCTCACATTCATTATGAAGTTCTAGGAAATAAAGGAACACTTTAATAGGAAGACAAGGTGCAGTTAAATGCACTGAAAAAGGATGGACAACTGTATTTAGCCACACAGTAAGAATCAAGCCCTTGTCAAAAGCCATCTCCTCTTTACTAATGTTCTTGAAATTACTTCCCTATCTCAGGCAAAAGTCTGCAAGGAGAAAGAGGGTATTTCCCCTCCTTCTTTTTTTTTTTTTTTCATAAAACAATCCATTTTGCTGCTTCAGACAAGCTGTTATTCATCTTGAACCTGTCCATCCCTCCCACTGGGAGCTCCAGATGGATTTACCAGCTAATCCAGTTAGTAGCTCCTGCCAGCCATGGCATTCCAACATCCCCTGACACAAAGCTGGGGAAAATTGTCTCTGTGCACGTGTGTTTGTGCATCTGTGTGTGTTCAGCCCAGAAAGGGAGACAGTGACCAAGGAAACACATCACCCCAAAAGCCCCTTTCTTCTCTCGCAGCTGAATTAAACTTCCAAGCAGAGGAGAGGAGAAGCTCAGGCAGAAGCAGCTAAATAAAGGACAGAGATGCTGACAGCAAAGGAGCATCGACACAGCACATCTCTGTGCCCCTAAACTTTCTGGTGCTGGTGTAAAGACAATTAATTATCAGAAGATATAAAATATTGGCAGCCACAGCAAAGGTTCAAACACTGAGCACCAAGGCTGGTGCTATTCAGTGAGAGCCCTGGACCCCTCAACCTCTCCTGCCCACCAGAAGTTTCCTTCCCTTTCCACAGGGACGGGCAGTGGTTCCATTAAAAAAACCCCAGGGCAAAGGTCAGAACTGCTGTTGCCACAATGCCCAGTTACAACCAAGGGCAAAACAAAAGGCTGATGGTGCCTGTGTGGTGTTGTCCCAGCGTTTGGGCCCACAGCTGTGGGTAAAGGTGTTGCCTTGGTAGTGACAGTGTTTCCAAAAAACACCACTTTTCTAGGAAACAATTTGGACAGCTCTGCCTCCAGATTCCTCTACACTGATAGCAGGACAAGACTGATGGAGAGGCTGGGGGAGCTAAGGAGTATTTGGGAGACATAAGGGGAGGATGCCTGGGTGTGTCAGTGAGAAAAGCACGTGGAGGTGCCTCCTTGGTGAGTGTGGAGACCCACTGGACTGCTTGTGTGTTGCTGCAAGCGCGGGGCATTGTCTCTAAAATGCCTTCAAACCACTGGCCCAGCCCATCAGCTGCTGAGCCCCTGCCAGCCCAGGTCACCATTCCTGTCAGGAGATGCTGTAGCCGGAGCAGGAAGGTACCACAGCGAGCAGCACTAAGTGGGAAATGAGCAAGTGTCACGGAACAAAATCAATAGCCTGGAGCCAACGCTGTTTCTCTCCCTTCCCTGCCTCTGATTCATGTGTGTGTGTGTGTGTGTGTCTGCGTCTGTGTGTGTCTGTGTGTGTCTGTATGTGTGTGTGTCTGTGTCTGTCTGTGTCTGTGTGTGTGTCTGTGTCTGTCTGTGTCTGTGTGTGTGTCTGTGTCTGTCTGTGTCTGTGTGTGTGTCTGTGTCTGTCTGTGTCTGTGTGTGTGTCTGTGTCTGTCTGTGTCTGTGTGTGTGTCTGTGTCTGTCTGTGTCTGTGTGTGTGTCTGTGTCTGTCTGTGTCTGTGTGTGTGTCTGTGTCTGTGTGTCTGTGTGTGTGTGTCTGTATGTGCACGTGTGGTTGTGTGTCTGTGTGCGTCTGTGTGTCTGTATGTGTCTGTATGTGTGTGTGTCTGTGTCTGTCTGTGTCTGTGTGTCTGTGGATGTGTGTGTGTGTGTCTGCGTCTGTGTGTGTCTGTGTCTGTCTGTGTCTGTGTGTCTGTGGATGTGTGTGTGTGTGTCTGCGTCTGTGTGTGTCTGTGTCTGTCTGTGTCTGTGTGTATCTGTGTGTCTCTATGTGTGTCTGTGTGTGTGACTCCAGGGCTTCTTTACCTCCTCTGTTCCCCTCTTTCCCCACCACGGCGCGTGTTGCAGAGCACGGCTGGTGTCCGAGCCACCAGACAAGCCCATCACTGCAATCAGAGCCACTGTGCGAGATGGGAGCCCGCGGGCTCATCAAGCTGTCCCAACCGGGGCCAGCCTCGCGCACACCAAGGTGCCCATCTCGCCTCCCTTCCATCCCTCCTCCTCCTCCTCCTCCTCCTCTCCCTCCCCCTCCCTCCAGCCCTGCTCAGCACCAGAGGAGCGCCAGCCCGGGCCACATCCCAGCCCTTCTCCCTTAACGATTCTGATGGGAAATGCCCAGCAGGCTGAAGCTTTCCTAGAAAAGCAAGGGCAGGTCGGAAGGCATATGGTTGCTGTCCTCTAAGCTCCGGGTGACAAGGTCTGTGATGCTGCATCCTTCCCAGGCAGAGAGGGGGGAAAAAAAAGAGAGGGAGAAAGAGAGAAAAATCGCCCGCTTGGGGCTTTGGGAAATCACAAGCTGCTCCCTGGGGGGAGTGAACCTCTCCGACCCTGTGCCACACTGCTGGGCACGCATCACACCACGCGAGTGTGGCAGAGCCTGGCCTTGTCTTAGGATGAGAATTGGAAAATGGAGACTTGGACACAGCTCGGGAGTTTTTAACACAGTCATGGTCCATACCAAGTCTTTGGCTGCTTCTCCTCCCTGACCCAGAATCCCAGGGTTTTGGGGCACGTTTGGTGCTAAAGCTGAAGCGCAAAGAGAGGACAGAAAAAAATGCCTGTGTTTTTCCAGCTTCTCCAGCTGCCATTGGCAAGCCTTGTGCTCAGCTGCACTCCCAAGGTCACTTAAAACCTGCTGGAATGGGGAGTTCCCCCCATTCACTCACCGAGCTGTGCTGGATGCCCAGGCTGCTCTTCCCTGGAGAGCGAGGCCACCCTGCATGGGAGGGTGAAGTCTCCTCTTGGAAACTCCCTCTGGACAACCAAATCCAATGGCTGAAAATAAGCCGGATGATGTTTCTCCCATTTGCTTTACAGAGTCTGTGCCACATCCTCAGCCCCTGCCCTCCCTGCTATCGCTATGAAGGAAAATCTGCAATTCCAGGTTGTGTTTTGCCCCGAGGCAGAGGATCAGTACAGAATATTTCACTGCAGGACTTTTACAGGGTTGTCTCTCAACAGCAGCGTGTTCCCATAAAACACGGGCTGGAACGACACGTATTTCCTCCTGAAATGAGCACAAGGGCTCTTCTTTCATACAAGTGACTTCCCTCAACATATGAATCCACTGATCTCTCTTACTACACCAACATAAAGTTTCTTTCCAAACCATAGATCTCACCTTTAATAATCAATATTTCCTTTCCACTTGCTCAGCTTTCAAGGTCATACACTGAACAGATTAATCACACTTTTAGAACTCTCTTCCTCTTAAGCTGATGCTAGCACCGCATTATGTGGAATTTGAAGCAAAAACACCCTGAACAGGGCTTGGGTTTGTCTTCCTGATGGAATGTTAGGCCAAGAAAAAGAAACTGCTGTTTGTCCAGAGTAAAAGGGCAAATAAAATCATTTCCAGGCTCTTAAAGAAGCTATTACATACAGTGAATTAGATGAAAAATTACTTGATGACAGTGGCCTTTTAAAATGCTACCGAGAGCAGGAGGAATGAACAGTTAGCCAAAGGCTATCTATATTCTGCTACTCCTACATGTGCTCACAGCTCCTGCTTTAGAAAAACCCTTTCTCAGCCATGACACTGTCTTCCTGACACAGAACAATTGCCTGTAATCCTACATGCCATCTTCTCCACCAATTCCATGCAGGATCTTAAAAAATATTCCTACAAACAGGATCCTTGCATGTCGTGACATTGTGTTGGAATGCAGGGTGAGCTGTAAGCAAAGGGGGAAAAAAGCAAAGGGAAGCAGAAGAAAAGTTTGGAAACATTTTTTGGCATCTTTCAAAGAAAATAAATGTCTCTATTATCATTATGATTTGTGTCCTAGAAGCAGAGAAATGAATTAGTTAAACCATCATCCCAGGGAAGCTGTGGTGGCCACAGCACTGAATGAGATTATCTGCTCCTGTTGGGCTTGAGGCAGACACTTCACACCTGAACCAGGAATGTGTTGGCTTGGACAGCACCAATTCCAGCAGGAAAACACAAGAGCTTGCCAACCATAACACCCCAGATCTGTTCAGTCGTGGTCTAAGAAGGACTTCACACTGGAATCTTCCAGCTCTGACATGAAACTGGCCACGACCTGAATGGAGCTCACCCCACTGGAAACCTTCAGCAAGGTTTTCCTCGGGAGATGGGACATTTTCGCAGGCTGACATCTCTCCAGACCTCACTGGCTTCCCAACAAGGTTTGGCCTTAAGCCTGGCTTTCAAACATCCAGCCTTACCACCCACTGCTCTGCTGTTAACCACTGCTTTACCTGCGCCAGCCCTGCCAGCCCAGGCTCCAAGAGCACTCCGCCAGTCCCAGAGACAAGAATTCCAGTCATCCGCTGTCTTGGAGGCAAGTAAAGCTTATTGCCCTTCTGTAGCAGGGAGATACATCACTCAGAGTGAGTTGACGTGACCAGAGAAGGTCAGGCAGTAATGAAGTGGCCGTGGTTTGGAGCAGAACCTTCCAGTCCAGTAGCTCAGACCCCCATTTAATCTACTCCACTCCTCTATAAGCAGTTTTTGTTTCAGAAGGAAAAGCAGAAGAGTAACGACTGTGACTTACCAAGTGTCTAAACACACATCAGGAGAAAAAAAAAATGTGTGCTGGGCTGTCTGACTGTTCCCAAATGGGAAGCTCTTCTGTGTTCATTTCTCCTGCCATGTCACTAAGAATTACAACCTGCCTAAGCACACTGAGAACATACAATAATAATTACAGTGTCAGAATTCCCTTGGAGATCTCAGCAAGGTCTTATTTCCTGAAGCAACTCAGGGAGAAGAGATTGCAACTACAATTTGCCCATTCTTCCCTAAGCCAGAAATTTGGGATGTATTTACAATCCCAGCTGAAGGGGCAGACTGGGAGCCACCTGCACGGCGCTCCTGACAGTCATGACATGTTTGTGACAGCACAACAGGGGCGAGTGACGACAGATCCTGACAGTGCTCCAGGATGGGAACCCCTAAGATTTGTGTCCAGAGGTCTTGGAACAAAACTCCAAGTGTGGAACACCTGAACGCCTTTGACCCACGCAGGTCACTGCGCCTTCCCTCAGCCTGGTGGTTCATTTCATGGCCAGAGTCTCCCATTCTGGTGATTTCTCCCTTTGATGCTCTGCTGGAGAGCGGGCACATCCCTTGCCAAGGAATATCAGCTGCCCTCCGGTGGGAATCCAGCCCCTCTGCCTCTCCAAGCACACGCTCCCTGCAGAAGGGCTCCCCAAAAGAAGCCTTTGAGCCACTGACAGTGCTTTATCTCTGCCCGCTGTTCCCTGGGCCAGGAACGGGTTAAAGCCATCGGGGCAACAACAAAAGCAAAGATCCTGAACATCATTTCATGCAAATGACCTTTCAGTGGCTTCCTGTGCTTCACTGTGCTCTTGTCTGCCAGGGCCCCGGGGCCTTCCAAACCTGGGGCTAGATTTTAACTCATCTCCCCTTATCTGCTTGACTGACTGTCAGCCTCGCACATCTCCCTGCTTGTGATGAAGGCCTTAATTAGTGCTTGTCTGTTTACCCTTTTCCTATTGCCACCTCTCTTTTCCTCTCCCTCTCGCTATTCTTCTCCTTTCTCTCTCCCTCTCCCATCACCCTGGGGCTTGTTTGCTTAGCTGGGCATCTCTTGTTTACTCAGTAGGGAGGTTATAATATATGTAAATAAAGTAAGTCAAAACTCCATAAAAATATATCACATACAAGATAAAAAAAAAAATACCAACACAGAAACATATTTTTGCATTCAGAAAACAGTGCTAAAGCTGACCTTGCTTTCCCCCAACAAACAAAGCCCTTTTGATGCCTTCAGAGTTCAAAGGCAATAAGGAAACAGATCTGCTTTTTACCTTCTCTCTCCTCCTTTCTCCTTTTTCTTTTGGAGACTTTATTACCGCAGGCAGCGCTCAGGGATCACCCAGCACCTGCTGATTTGATGTTTTGGAGCAAACACAACTGAGGTTCAATCCCCCTGTACCAGTGCACCTGCCCCAGCAGGGCTTCTGCGTGGAGAAGGGATTCAAATATGTCAAACTTGTTCACCTGTCACAACAAGAAGGGACAAGGGAGGTGGAAAGAGGTGGAAAGATCGGGTAATGCTTTTCTTCCCTCAAATAAACATGCTGGCTACTAATTTGCTGCTAATAGTATTCAAAAAACCTGCAAGTTGCAGACAAGAAAGAAATATTAAAGCACAGGCTGAGCATCCAGCTCTGACTTTTAGCTCTCATTGGTTCCTGGGAATTGCATGGTCACCTCAGTGTGATGGATACACGACACAGCCTGAAACTCCTCAGAGACACAGGAGGAAACCCCACGTGTCCCCAAGATGTTGTTAAACAAGCCAAAACACAGCAAGGACGGATAAAGTCAACACCACCCAGCCCTTTGCTCCAACAGGACCTGCATCTTCCAAATGCCAGGCTGGTGCTTCTCCAGTGCCCTTTACCCTCCCGACTGGCCTTGCTGTACAATGAATGTTGAAACCCATCTGCCTCCTACAGCTGATCCTCAAGCAGAGCCTGGAATGTCTTGTCCTCACAGGGGGCCACTCTCTGCCCCACAGCCCCAGCTCTGGAGAGGTCTCTCCCAGGTTTTCCCACTCCTTGGCGCAACAAGAAGCCACTTGAACATCGGTGCCAGAGGTGCCATGTCACCAGAACGTCCTGCAGGGAGTTCATTCTGCATCTGCCAGCCTGATGTGCCACTCAGAGCCCCGAGGGACACAAAATAATTGAGTGCAGAGGGGGCAGTCACGAAATCAGGAATTTGGGATGCTGTGTACAAGCTGGTTGTGGTTTACACATCCTCCCCCAAAAATCAGGGGACTAAAGGTAGCCTGGCTGGTGAGAACTATCTCTCACATCCACTGAAAATAGGATGAATTGTGCATTCCTACTGGGAAGCCTTAACTGCAGGGTTTTCCCTGTCATATTCCTTGTAAAAGCTCCTTCACAGCCATAATCTGGCTCATAAAATTCACCTTGTAGTCGGATGTTCAGTAAAAGTTCTGCAAGGCTGTCAGGGCTCAGCTGGGACAGTGTGTGGGTGTGAGGGTCCAGAGAGGAGCTGTGACCATCCCCTCAAACCCACTGTGCAGGCAAGTCCTGCACTGCTCCAGGGCTTGCCAGAGGAGTTCCCAGACTTACCAAACATCAGAGGAAACAGCAAAGTCCAGGGGCTGCCACAGAGCAAAGGACAGCAGAGAACAGCTCTCCCATTAGGAGGTAAAAGCCATTAGCTTTAACGGGAATAATGTGCTCGGATCATGAGAGAGACAGGGAAAAGGAGAGTGGGGTTGGTAAAGGAAAGCAGGGAAGGAAGAGGAGGAAAAGTGAGGAGGGAAAACAGCAGGGAAAAAAAAGTTTCTCTCTGACAGAGAATTATCAGAATAAAATCATTAATATTTGGGAATTATGCACACACTGCAGTGATGTCTGGAACAGAGCATTTGGAAGAAGGGAGAGACAGACACAGGAAGATGTCAGCACAGAAAGAGAAAGGAATGTGGAACTGGTGAACCTCTGGGAAACAGTCCCAGGCCTGGCCAAGCCCATCCTGACCTCTCCAGCAGCACAGCTCAGTGCAGAGCCAGCCGTGCCACGTGCCACCATGTGACAGGCAGGAGAGTCCAGCGGGTCCCAGGCGATGCCAACTGCACCCAGTACCATTGCCACACCCTGCTGGGACCTGCTGGGCATCAGGGCCCTTGGAACAGAGTCACTGACATCCAGAAAATAAGACTGAAAACTCAAGGGCAAGAAACAGAGAGCCAATTCCATCTCCTGTGACAGCCGGAGGCATTTCTGGGTTAGTTCTTGGAGACATGACATTTTTACACCTACATCTGCAGGTGGATGCACTGCCAGCTACGAACAGCTCAGCAATCAGAGGCACAAGGTCCTTTTTAAGTGGGTTCAGGGCCATTTCAGGGGCAGTTTGTGGGTATTTCAGAGCCTACGCACTGGTTAACAGGGTGTGTGTGCAGGCACAGCATTACCTGATCAGGATCACCAGCTGCCTGTTGGGGCCTGAGCTCCAAGATCTCAGTTTGTCCTGATCGTATCTTCCAAGACCTGCAAATTGCAAGAGGTTGCGTCACTCCAGGGCTATAAACACCAGTGACACACCGGGCGAGAAACACCACACCTCAATCCCAGCAGGAACTGGGGCAGGGAGCCACCGCAGCCTTCCCTTCTGGCTTCCAAGGTGAAAGGGCTGGAGTCTTCTCTCCATAAACCCCATACAAGAAAAAGGGCTGGAGTCTCCTCTCCATAAACCCCATACAGGGAAAAGAGCTGGAGTCTCCTCTCCATAAACCCCATACAAGAAAAAGGGCTGGAGTCTCCTCACCGTAAATCCAACATGGGAAAAAGGACTGGAGTCTCCTTTCCATAAACCCCATACAAGAAACAGGGTTGGAATCTCCTCTCCATAAACCCCATACAAGAAAAAGGGCTGGAGTCTCCTCTCCATAAACTCAGCATGGGAAAAAGGTCTGCAGTCTCCTCACCATATACCCTACACAGGAAAAAGGGGCTGGAGTCTCCTCACCATAAACCTCATGTAGGACAGGACCAACATGCTGCAATCACAGTTGAAGGAGAAAACATGAACTAGTCCTTCTGCCCATCAGATCTTAAATAAAGTATCAGCAGGAATGAAAGCTCAGGATGTATTTCACAAACAGATCTGGGCAGGTTGAGGACAGAGCAGAGAGAAAAGGGGCTAGAAAAGGCCCCTTGGTTCCCCCTCTCAGAGGCAGCTGCTGTGGGATCGTGGCGTGATCAGCGGGGAGTTCTGGTGGCACACCAATCATTGCCTGGGCACAATGTCTTGATGTGGGTCAGGGTCACCAGGAACTGCACAGGCAGTCAATAAAGGCTGACTCCAAGAGCTGCTCTTACATCTTTCACTTTCCAAAAAAAAAAAGAAAGTAAATAGTCAATTACAGATAAAACCCAGCAGCAAACAAAAGCAGCAACCCCAGACTGATACAGCTAATTAAGAATAGAATTAACAGATGTGGGCATTTATATTATAAAACAAGGCAGCCGTCCTGAAACCCACCATCCTGTCTCCTTGACAGATGAGAAAACTGTTCTGCCTTTTATTGGGCATCTGCCAATACCTCCTAGGTCTGAAGCAAACATCAATGGCTTTCTGACCACAAAGCCATTTTTAGTTACCAGGTACTGAAATACAGCCCAGGAGTCGGTAATTTCCCAGACAACACACAGCACTCAACTGCACTGCTCAGTACAGTCCCGTCTGTCCCAATCCTGCCTCCTCTTGTCTGTAAAAAGTTTGCCAAAAATGAAAAAAAGCCACCAAAATAATCCAAGCAGGAACTTGTAGAAATGAAAATTTTTGAGTATTAGTTGAAGTTCTAGAAGAAACTAGCTCTGGTAAACCACTAGTAAACCCTGTAGAGGGTGTTTAACTCACACCTTGGACTTTTTTTTTCCTCCAGATCCATTTAATCCATCCACATTCCCACTTCTTGATGTCCAAGTGACTCAACTTTATAATCTGAAAAGAGTTAAGGTGCAGCAGGAACCACTGCCAGTATTTACTGCAAGACTGAGCTGCTCCCAAGTTTTCCTCTTTCCTTTGACTGCCTCCCTTCCTCCTCCAGTGACTCCAAAAACACCTTTTAACCCCTCAGTGCACCACCTGCTCCTGAGAACTTGAAGGAATTTTGGGACACATTTCATCCTTCCCATGCATTCCTATGGCTAATAAGTATTTCAGACAAAATGACATTATTTCCACACTCACAAAGTTTAGTTTTCTTACACAGAGGGTGAAGTTTACTTAATATTGAGCCATATTAACAATTCTAACACCAACAGAAAGAGATGCTTCTATTACTCTGCCACTATTTCCTCTACAAAAAGGGATTTCTTCTGTATTAATAATATTATGTCTTTATCTACATATTATTTCTAAGCCCTATTGAATAACTTTTTCCTTATTTGTTTTGATTCTGCTACTAAGTCTCAATGCCCTGAGTACTCCACATCATCATCTCACCTGTGTATTGGAAATCCATCTACCCACTGGCCTGCACCACTGGATTAATTTAGAAAATTCAAAACATATTAACACTAACGTTCTCTCACCCAAGGCTGGATTGAACTGGGATGCTCATTGCTACAGAAATCACTTTTATATGAGTTTCTGAAGTGTTTCTTACTGGCCATGCAGACATAAAACTGAACTGGTGTCTGAGGCCACCTCTGCAGGTATTCCTATTTTTCCAACCTCTCCTGACTAAAAAACCCTCCTTCATATGCTATTTGGCAGCAGGTACAAGTTCTGTGTTATTTTTAAAATTCAATCATTATTAAAAAAAAAAAGTTAAAAAAGAAATGCTTAGAATTAAACCCTTTGACATTCCCAAGCCTTGTATCAGCCCTGCCTGGGCCATGAAAGAGACTTTTTGAATAGGAAATGTTTCACCAGTTCCTTGCTTTGGGAAGACCAGCTGGGAGTCACTGCAACAACTCAACAGTGTCCAGCTGAAGGAAAATGCCCCACCCCTGGAAGTGTCCAAGGCAAGGTTGGACAGGGCTTGGAGCAACCTGGCATAGTGGAAGGTGTCCTTGCCCATGGCAGGGGGTGGAACAAGATGGGCTTTGAGGTCCCTTCCAACCCAAACCAGCCTGGGATTCTGTGATTTTCTACATTCAATTAGTGTTCACCAGGGCAAATTAGAGAGGACAATCATCACACAGTGTACCACTTGGAACTCCTACAGACACCTGAGGAACACTTCAAGGACACTTCACTCCACCAAACCAGCCTGGTAATCCCCTACAAACTCAAGAACGCCCCACTAGCTGAGTATGCAGGGAGGAGAGAAATGGCATGACATAGAGAAGGCACAGACAGCTCCAAAATGAGCCCATGGGTGGGCCAGGAATGAACGAGTATCTGCCAGGCCCCAGTTCAACACCTCCAATTCAGCAGTGTCATGCCACAGATGATGTTCCAGCCTGCATTAATCCCCTGGCTCCTGCCCAACAACACCTAACAACAGGCAAAACCCATCCTGCACACCAGAATAACTCCTCACACACACACATAATAGAGGATTCGACTCATCTGCTCTCGCTGGGACTGACTGAAAACGGAGCTGCTGAGGAGAGTGGAGGTTCTAAACGAGCTGATCTAAAAGACATGGCAATGTACAGATGGCTCTGGATTGAGCTGCAGTTTGGTCCTCTGGGATAAACAGAGCCCAGATAAATTATGGCAAACCAGTCCTGGGCAGGGCAGGGGCACGGGGAGGTTTAACCACCATGGGCAGCATGTCTGGGCAGTTGTGGGGCTTTTGTGCCAGCCTGGAAAAATCCATGATGATTCTTCCATCTCAATTCATCCCAAACACTGTAAGAACAGCAACACAAGGCACAAAAGAGCACCTGCGAGTCCCTGAAACTTCCCAAATAACCTCAAAATTTGAGCCAATTCCAACTCCGAACAGTTGGATGTAGATATTTGGGAGATCATTTCCCTGCACTCCTCATTAGCATAATTAAAACCTTTACTGTTGCTAGAAACTGTTTTAGGTGCACCCAGGTGGGGCTGTAACTCAGGTTGTGTGACCCCTGCTCAGAGGGAACATCAGCTCAGGTACAGGCCCATGCCACAACCCAAATGTTTTATTCATATTGTTATGTTAATGTTCTAAAATACATGGAAAGGTAAAACTGTCTCTCCACAGTTAAAATGCTTCTGAAGCAGACCTTGATTAAACTGCTCCAGAAGCAGTTTCCCCAGGAATCCTCATAATCAAAGAAATATAAGTGCATTGAACCAGAACATTGAACTGGATATTCCAAATTACCCAAATCCACCAGTCCTGGGAGAATGACATCTTGTTTGGTAGAGCTCAAAGGTTACCTTTAGATATCAACAGTTATCTTTTTACTGGATTGAATATTGACAATAAATAGGAATTAACTTTTTACACCTCAGTCAGAATTTACCATGCCTTAAAAAGCTGAAGTGGGCTTGTCATCAAAATATCATGTTTTCACACTGCCAGCGTTCACCATTTTGGTACTTGGCAAAATTAGGGATTGAGATTTTTCCTGCTGAAATATCTGCCTGGGACTGACAGCTTCCCAGAGTCTTGGATTTCCACAGGACTGCCCAGTTCATCAACAACTTGCTGCACTGAGCTTTTAACTTCTTTTTAAACAGTTTTAACTCGGACAAACATTTTTTTTCTCCCCACCTCCTCCTCTCCCCTCCCTCTCCTGGAAGCTGCTCCAAAGGGAGCCTGCAGTCAAGACACTGAGGTTGTTTTGTTTCCACTCTCCTGCCAGCCTTGCTGAGGCCATTACCTTGGCTTTGGGAATGGAGGTTGGGATCAGAGCCAGCTGGAGCTGCTTCAGTAGCATTTTCCTTCCTGGAGCCTGGCAGATACCACACCAAAAAGACACTCTCCTCGGTACGTTGCAACACTTTGTGGGAAAATCAAATTACTTGACAACGTCCCTTTCAAGTTCACAATGGCTCACCCTGGAAAAGGAATTAAACATTTTCTTCCTGCCACATGCAATCAAGAATCACAAACTGCCTGCTTTGTTTCTGGTTTCTGGGTTTGGTCAAGGATGAAGGGAAGGCTTATTTTTTAATTATTACTTTTTTCGTTTGTAAAAGAACAAAACCAGATCAACAACAACAACAAAACCCAAAATCAATGGACCAACAGCAGCAGCATAACATAGTGAAAGAGCCAGAGAAGAGCAATCCTGGGGACAGGAGTGTCTCTCCATGCTATATAAAAGTCAGTGCAATCATTCCTGTTGGGAGGTCAAGCAGGGAGGGCTAAAGAGAGCGGAAATCCCTTTAGGAAGAAGAAGAGTTGCAGCAGCACCGAATCCATCCTGGCTTTTACAAATAGGTCTTCAAGCCAACGTTGAATCTGACCTAGTGCACGTTACTGCCCATCCTAATCAATCATGGAACGATTTGGATTGGGAGGGACCATAAAGCCCATCTCATCCTGCTCCCTGGCACAGACAGGGACACCTTCCATAGCCCAGGTTGCTCCAAACCCCGTCCAACCAGGCCTTGGACACTTCTAGGGATGGGGCAGCCACAGCTTCTCTGCCCAACCTGTGCCAGGGCCTCCCCATTCTCACAGGAACAATTCCTCCTGCATATCTAAACTAAATTTCCCCTCTTTCAGTCTGAAGCCATCTCCCCTTGTCCTGTCACTGAAGTTCCTGATGAAATGCCCCTCTCAGACTTCCTTGCAGGCTCCTTCAGATCCTGGAAGGACCTCTGAGGTCTCCACATGACCTCCTCTTCCCCAGGCTGGAGAGCCCTAACTTTCTCAGCCTGGCAACAATTCTATGTCAGACAAACTCCTCTAGGGATCAGCAATTCAATATGTGGACCTGTTTCACACCAGCCTCTAAAACCTGTCAGAGAATTACTTTTATCTTTGAACCATCACAGGTAGAATTGAAGAAGTGACAGAAATGAAACTTTCCATGATGGAACAGAGGCCCATCTGGCACCAGCAGCTGGAATACACCTTAAACTGCAGCAAAATATGTAGAAAAGAGGTATAATATTTAAATTCAAATGTCTGGTCTATTGGAAGATATTCCTGCCCATAGCAGAGGGTTGGAACTAGATGATCATTAGACCATCCAACCCAAACCATTCCATGATCAGCCCTTGGGCATGAAATCCCACTGCTTTCTGCCTTGTCCTCTTAGCAGGATTATTCAGGAAAACTCAGCTGCTGTGCTGAACCTTTTTGAGCCCTTCCAGTTGACCACCCACTGTGGAGACACCTGCCAAGAGGGAAACTCCAGAGGAAGAGGCAATGGATGGAGACACAGAGCCTGATCCACCCGGAGAGACATTGTATGGGATCCTTGGCACAAACCCCACTTAAACCTGCTTTTATTTTCTTACACCGACCATCATTTCAAACTCAGCCACTGGAGAACAGCCCTCAGAGAGCCAGAGATGGAGATGCTTCCACAAAGGATCTGCGCTCCACTGGTGGGAATCTGCTGCCCCCCAGTCCCACCATTGCACTGACTGTGGGCTCCAGGCAGAGGCCAAGGAGGAGGAGGGAAGGCTCTGAGAAGGGAGTATCGCTGGAATCAGCAGTAGCAGGAATTCTCCTGGCTGGGTGTGATGCACTCGAGCGCAGCTGACAGATCCAACCGCGGCAGAGGCTCTGCTGCTCTCGCCCATCACCGTGTCACCCTAGAGCACCAAGTGTCCTACATGTGCAGAGAGCGACGAGCCAGAGCTTTCTGAACACAACGCCAGGGTTAGTCAGGAGGAACAACAGCAAAAAACAGGCCTGACAATGAGAGCGGGCTCAGAGAGGGCACTGCAAAAACCCACCACGGTGCACATGGAACAGCTCTGCCAACCTGGCACCCACAGCCTAAAGAGCGACAGCAGATGGTACCAACATGGGAGCTGGTGCCCATCCCCACCAGCTTGCCAGTCTGCATCCAGCGGGGTGATTACAAGGGTGGCTGTGACTGAAGTCACTGCTCTCTGCTGGCTCTGGTGTCATCCATCTGCTGCTTCTCCTTCCCAGTGGACAATCAGCCCATGAGGAATAAAACCATAGTTTGCACTGCTGACCTCCTGTCTTGAGTGAAGGTCACGAGGAGAGGGCAACAGGAACAAGCTGTCCTCCCCAAAACTCCCCAGAGCACTGACATGACATAAAGGGAAAGACTAATAAAGACAAAAAGAACAAAATGCCCAAGGAAAAATAGGAAGAGAGCCCAGGTAGGAAGGCACAACTGAGAACAGAGGGCTGGAACTGGCAGATGTGCCTAAACCTTCTAATTCCCCCTAAAAGGAATTCTACAACTCCCAAGTGATCCTCTAAGCCTCAAATTTACTGGAGAAATATTCAATTGACTTGCAGCTACTGGAACACGAGAGACAGAAAATGCAAACTGTGTTTAGGAACTCCATCAATAATAAAATCCATATAAATGTTTTTCACTTTATCCTGTCAGGATGTAGCCAGTGACTGTATTTAGGAATAAGTAAATCATTTCCTGAGTGATTTTGCTGAAAATGAATAAAATTAAATGAGAAGAATTTCAGGTGAGCTGAATTGCTTTAAATTCTGTGGCTGTGACCCACAGAAACACAGCCAGGTCAGGGTGGATGCTCAGCACCGGGCAGGGTCTGAACTCACCTTGTCCTTCACCTTGTTCACACCAGTGCCATGGGAATTTTAGGTTATGTTACCTTAAAAGACGCCTGAAACAAGCAGCTGCCAGATTTAATTCTCTTGGCCCTTCGTCAGATATGATGTATATTTGTCTTTTAATCCTATCTAATGATACTATTCCCATAAATAACTCCTGGTCTATAACTATTCTATAAGGAACTACTGTAGATGTGAAATATCCGAAATTCAAACAGGATATAGACGCTACACACAACATTCCTGATCTGATTCTGATACAAACTAATCAAGATTCCAAGTGCAGGTATCAGGGACTGCTAATTCAACATTCATTTCCTACAAGGCTGCAGCATTCTCAAATTAGATTTGGCTGCTTCTGTGTTTGTTGTCTAGAATAATTCTAGAAGGCAGCAATGAAAAGGGACATCAACTGACTAACTATAGAGAAAGGTTCTTGGTAGTAAGGAGATGCAAGACACACTCATTAGCTGCTTCAAGCTCATCAGTGCTGACTCATACCACCTGAGACCATTCCGTACTCCAAGGACACAGGTGCTCTCACACCAGCACAAATACCATCTCCAAACACACTGAGTTCCTAATTAATACTGTTATTTGGGAGATCCACCTGTCCAGACCTCATGAGAATGTCCTTTTTTTCCCATTGTCTTCTACACCCTGAATGCTCCTTCTTTATCTGAGTCTCCCACTCATCATGACCTTCAGCACGAGGCCACCTCCTACCTAGAGCAGATGAACACTAAGCCAACATCTCTCCAACTTCACGTGGGTCTCTCTTCTCTGCACCTAAAAGTGGCCAGACCCAAGCTTCTGTGTCCATTATACCTAACAGGGCTTGTGTAGACTGACCATGCTGCCTTTTCTGAGAAGATCTGAACTCCACCTCGTGACCTGAACCCCAATAATGGGGAGACACTGGACCATAAACCCACCCCAAGACTCAAGCCTTGGCTCAGCACTGTGAGCTTAGGTCAAGCACAGAGCAGAGCTGCCTGCTGCCTCATTTAAATACTCAGTGAGCACTGCAAAGATTAACATTTCCTCCCTTGAATATCTAAATATTCGCCCACAATGCCCCTGCTAATGAGCAAAGACAAGTGCTGGTAAGTGGCAAGCAGCATCAAGCCTTGAGTCAATCAAACGCTCCAACGGGCCCTTCAGCACCACCACAAGGCCCATGGAGTTACATCCAGAGCTGGTGGCTTGCAAATGGCCCTTCTCTCCCCCCATCACACATCCACACACATTCCCGCCTCTCCTTCCCTTCTCCACCCCCTTTTCCGCTCCGCGACCCACTCGGGGGCATTAAAAAAAACCACAAACTGGTACTGAGAAACCTGCCAACTGCTTTAGACTTTGGAACACGAGCCCTGGTCTTGTCAGCTCCGAGCCTGCCACACAATGGAAAACATTTCACATTTCTCTCGCTCGGCGACCGCGCTGCTCATTTACATGTCGCAGGCAAACGCTAACGAGGTCGCAGCCAGAAGAGCGCGGCCAGGAGCGCGACCGCTCCTGGCGAGGGGCTGGTGCCTGCGAAAGGCCTGCACGGGAAGCTCTTTAAACACCTTGGAACATGTGCTAAGCCGCTGAAGTATGAGGTGTGGTGGCAGCGAGGTGTTGAAACGGCGCTTCCCAGACCTGCCAATCATCATTAACACGTCTCCGCAGAGCGCTGGCGGCCCAGGCGCGGCCAACACCTTGGGCATCTTCCACAAGGGCGGGCGGGCAGGGCGGAAGGGAAGAGGGAGCAGGTGTGGGGAAGACAAAGGAAGGATATGGAGTCATCCACGGGGGGTTTTCCCCTCTCTGTCTCACGCTCAGGAATTTCCATCCTTGCTCCTCAAAGAGGTGATGGGGTGAGCGGCTCTTCAGGAGCTCCACTGGCAAGTGCCTGGGCAACTGCAAAGTGAGCTGTCCATGCCTCCTCCTGTGGGAGCTTCTGGCTGTCCCCATTGTCCTTGGTGATATGGGCAGCAGGGATTCCTATTACTGGTGGGTTTTGGGGAAGCAATTCCCACCAAACCAGGCAGCAGCACTGCAGAGGAGGAGTCCATGAGCAAGGGGGAACTCGATGGAGCTCCAGTTCAATAGCCTTGGTCAAACTCCCTGTTCTCCTGTTCACTGCTGTGCTCACAATCCAAACAGTGCAATAATATCACTGTGCTACTTCTTTGTTCAGCAGAATTTATCCAATTTTAGTATTTCCTAATTTTTTGACACAATTTTTATTAGTGATTTTTCCAGTCACGTGCTAATCCTGAGATGAGTGCCAACTTGCAAAAAAAAAAAAAAAAAAAACCAAAATCTGACTTACCCAGCTACTTTACAGAAGCCCCAAATCACCACTACAGACAAATCTTGAGCCAAACAGCACCAGCCATTATCTTTTTCCCAGTATGAAGATTTCTTTTCGAAGTATCCAGCACTATAAAGTAGCTGGATAGGAAAGTTTATGTGAATTAAAAGAAAACAGCCCTATCTAAATATAATTCGATCTCTTAAGAGTCTGAAACTGTATCATGCATCAAAATCTTAAATATTTATTTGAAATTATGCACCCTAGTTATTCCATATTCTAAATCTGTGCAGCAGAGAGGCTGTAATTGTAATGGATTTAATAAAAGCTATCATATTCCATAATTCAGCAGGAAAGGTTATGCAGAGCCCCTTGATGCAACTAAGAATAGCCAAGTTTCTTTTTGGTGGTGATTGTTCTAAGAACTAAAAGAAAAAGAAATTATACATCTCTCTCCTGCTTCTTCTTCTGCCTAAAGTACTCAAGAAGCACCACGTCCCACCAGGTGCAGAGTGCTCTGCTCCCCTCTTTTCTGAGCTTCAGAGCAGGTACCTCATTAACCCTTCATGAGCACAGCATTCCTCGATATTTAGCAATTTTTCTCTCCAGGTTTCCAAGGAGGGAAGTGATCCCCTGTGTAAGGCCCAAAAATCACCCCTCCTGTGACGCCGATTTCCCTCCTGATCTCACAGCTTTGGGGCCCACAGTCCAACCTTGGGCAAACCTGATGGAGGGGCAGAGGTTTCCACGAGTCTCCCCAATGAAGGAGAGGCACTAAAAACTCGGCAGTTCCCTGGCACGAGCAGCACCTGCAGGTTCCTCCCCAGAACCTCCAGATGACACATTTCATGCCTTGCCCACACCAGGGTGGTGGGGACACAGCAAGGACAGGGATGTCACGAGCCCTCTGAGTTGTAAGACACAAAGTACAGGTCCATGGGGACACCAGACTTCATTAAACCTGCTGCTCGGGCAAGAGCTTCTTTCTTTATTCATTTGATTTCTTATTCACGTAGACTAAGTAAAGCTGAGGCACTAAAAGACAAAAAGCACTAGATTTTTAAAGAGCCATTACGGGGTCTAGGTGCTGAATTACCTTCCCAAAAATCCCACATAGAAGTGATTTTCTTAAAGACAGAGAGTAAATTACTGAACCACATCTTTCAGCATCCAGGTTTTTAGCAAAATCACTAAAAAGTTCCTGTTAATTCTTATCTTACCTGGAGATAATCATTACCGGAGAAGAAAGGTGAGAATAAAAATAAACAATAAAAAGGAAAAAAAGGGTGGGGGTGAAACCTGACATCCAACTTTCTCCTTGTCTTGCTGGGTCTCCTGTGGCTGCGCAGCCTGCAGAGCCCCTGGTAGAAGTTCCAGCAGGCTGATGGACATGTGTCACACCTGCTCCTCAGGCCCCTTCCAGGCAGGGACCGTCTCTCTCCCCGCTCTGTGTCTGCAGAGCCCTCGGCACGACGAGGCTGAGCCTCTGGGCGCTACCATGGCAATAAATAACCATAATTCAGGAGTGCGGTGCTTTCAACCCCCAGCCTTACATTCTTCTGAGCTTCCCACCACACAAACCCAGACACCCCCCCCTTTGTGAATGTGACCTCTGCTCCTGCTCGGAGCTGCAGACCCCAGTTCCCGCAGGCTCCGCTCGGCTTGGGGACTCCCCGGAAAGCCCTCGTGGGCCAGGTCTGTTCCAGGTGGGATGGGATGGCCATGAATCTGTTCACACCTTGTCAGCGAGGGGTCTGATCCGAGCACATCCTCCTTTAGCTGTAGGAAATCACCACAGACACGGGACGAAGAGGAGAAGCTGTGAAGGAGCAGCAGGAACATCTCCCACCTGAGCAGTTCAGGACATGGCTCGTTAAAATACTGGGACAGGGAGTGATTGAGAGGAGCCTTCCTCTACCCTGAGAGTTGGGGCCAGCCTAACAACTTGGAAGGTGGTTATTAGTGAGTCCCCCAAGAACCACAATCTCCTTTTTTCCTCCAGAGAGAGAGGACATACCCCAACAACTCTGACAAGACCGTGCCCCCCTTAAATATGCCACTGGTGCCATGTCTGCTTCAGCAAAGCCTTCGCTCCACCCTGAGAGTCCTCCCCTCTCTCCCCTTAATTCCAACATTATTCTTTTCCCCTCATCTGCTCTTTTCTCTCTGTGTTAAAACTGATGGTTTTACCACATGTTGGAAGGCAGCAAAAGGAAGTGGTGAAGTGACAAATGGGAATGTTCATGCTTTAATTTATTATGACAATCGTGCCCGGGTCCACAAAGTAAACTGAGTCAACAGAGAAGGACTTTGTGCCAAGTTATTTATCCACTTCTCTAACTGGGGGATCTTTTTTTTCCCCAGCCAACCATGAGACTGGTTAAACTCATCAACTTTATTGACGAGCAGAAGCAGCAGGGTATTTTCTCACAAAATATGTTGTTGTTGAAAAACTTAAGATTCATCCAAACCAAAACCTTTTTTTTCTGGGGTTGGTTTGGTGTCACTGAATTTCCAGGCTCAAGAGAAAAGAAATAAAAAAAGAGAAAATAATTTAAAAAAAAAAAACAACAAAAAAAGATTTGGGAAAAAAAATCCCAAATAATCAAAACATGCTGCTTGAACAGTCACTGAGCATTTGGTTTCTGTTCAAAAGAGCTTTCTGTGCAGTTTAATTAAATTTTGAAATGTTTCATTTTTCCCTTTTTCTCAGCTTTTCATAGAGATGACAAAACAAAACATTTCAACCGAGCAAAACTTAGCATTTTTTCCACTTAGCCTGTCAGCACATGACATTTCTCAGGGTTTTCACTCCAGCCTGGCACAAGACAATTTTCCAGCATCTCCAAAATTCCCGTCCAGCCACTGCATGCCATTAACCCCAGTGAATGTTTGCCCAGCTACACACTGGGCAGGAGCACTGGGTGGACAAACTGCTCCAAACCCCCCGTTCTTCCTCTTTGCAGGAAGGACACTAAACCAATTCCTGCCCAGCCCACCAGCAGCAGAACATGACAATTCATTCCTCAGTGTCCCTGTTTCCTTGATTTCTCAAGCCATAGGAATAGTCACTTCGAGGGAAGCCACAGTTCAGTGCAGTGTCCTGTACACGACTGTGACAGTTTCTAGGAAAGGCTTCAAGAACAGGACCAGCATGGAATGTTTCCAGGGCAGAAGGCTCTTCCAGCCTCCGAGAACCATCATTTCAGTTTTCAGAGGCAGTAGAGGTTCCTCAAAAGGTATTTTTCCAGGGAATTATTTTTTTCCTAC
Source organism: Grallaria varia (assembly GCA_013396735.1). Lineage (NCBI taxonomy): Eukaryota > Metazoa > Chordata > Aves > Passeriformes > Formicariidae > Grallaria > Grallaria varia. The sequence goes on from VWZG01001374.1 coordinate 624,399, forward strand.
TTTACCCCTCTGGGTTTTTGTCTGATTATTACAGTAAGACCAAACTCACAGTGTATTCCCAGGAGCATTGTGCTCAGTGGAGGTCATGGAACGATCCTTTCTGGCACAGGTCGGTTCCCAGCTAACAGCAGCATTTAGTTTTCAGCTACTGCATGTTGAAGAAAGGTAGAGAAGAGGGGATAAACCTCACCAGAGAGTAAAATAAAGCTAAAGACCTTTGGAAAACAAACCCTCCGAGGGGAGGCTCATGGAGCAGTTCCTGGGAGCGCATGGAGCAGCCTCCCCTCCCACCCCTGAACAGGGCCCTGCAGGACACCCCTGGAAAACACTGCCGTGTCTCGCACACTGAACCACATTCCAACATCATGACACAGCCTCCAAAGGAGCATTTTAACAACCTGTGGTCAAAACAAGCAGGCATTGTTTGCCATCCTGCCGCTCAGCTGGAACGCGCCCACATCCTGGTGCAGGACACTAGGGCTGCCCACAGACATCCCATCCTGGGGAGAGAACGGGGCTCTGATCCAACACCTGTATCAATCACCAGCCCCCAGAGGAGGCCAGCACAGGCTCGAAGTCCCTCAGTTACTCCCTAAGTTACTCCTGTGCTCTCCCAGGCTATTTTTTCAGGGCTTATAAACATTTGTGTTGTGAAGCCCTCTCTTGCTACACTGAGCCCACCCTGCAGTGCCTCAGAGGCCGAGGGGGACACCTGCACATCCATGGACAGAGGGTCTTGGTGCTTGAATAAATAAATTTCTGCTGTTTGGCTTCAAATTAATTCCTCAACGCCCAGGACCGAGAACACAATCTGTCCATGCCAGGGTTGCCCCACTAGCGCTGGGTGAACCCTCCTGAGCTCTCAGCTCAGTGAACCACCTGCCAGTTTTTACTCAAATGACATTCCTACACATTGTTTGTCGACAATGTACCACTGGCATTAAGGATCCCCTCACTGGTCCTTCTCCCTGGGCTGAAAGTAAAGCCAAGCCAAGATCCAGAGGGAAGTCCCACAGTTGTCCCACACACACATCTCTGTTATCCTGCCCTTCGTGGGAGGGCCACGGTCTGCGTCTCCTGAAGCTTGTGTTTCAGACAGGCTGTACAACCAGGGAAATGCCACTCGGGCTGTATTTTCAAACTTTTCTTTCCGTCCATGACAGATGGAAATCTGTGGGTATCAGCAGGGAGGGAAGGGAAACGGGATTAACCTCTGAGACTAGAGGTGAGATGTCTTCCATCTGCTCTTGGGTCGCTGCGACTGAGCCAGTCAACCCCACACCATTTTATCACAAATAGAAAGCAACTGGCATTTCCAGATCACACTTCATCTGACCCGTTTTGGATGGCTCTTTTGAGACAAATTGCCTCAGAAATGTCTTTGTGAAGTCAACCCAGAGGAGACAACACATTGCTGCTCTGGTGGGAGGGTCTCACAGTGACACTGGGCCACCACTCCTTCTCAGCATCCTCACACAACCCCGGAGCAACAGCCTCAAAACCAGTCCAGGACTGTTATTTAGTACAGTCCGAAAACATCTGGGGTCTGCTACATCTCTGCAGAACCCCTGTGCCCCTGCCCCTCCCCAGACCTGTTTTGGGGATATTGTGTTGTAACAGGTTTGATCTCTCAGGGATTATGACAAGGTGTGACAGGGAGGCAGAACATACAACATGTAGTAAAGGCCACACCAAGGGACTAGGCAGACTCTGGGACTGAGCACAAGTGACAACTCTTTTTTAACAAATATGGACCTTTCTCAGCCTCCTTTTAGTGTCTGTGTAACTTGCTGTCCTCTGAAGGAGATGCTGGACTTCACCCAGCCCATTAACCCGTTGCCCAACCTACGGAGCTGTTTCTCCGGCACGGGCACAAAATGACAAAGTTTACCTTCGGTGCAACATCCCTCGAGTTACAGCTCATATGGTGGAAAAGCAAACCACTGTAATAAGGTTTTCCTGCCTGCAACAACACTGAGGAGTTATAGTTCATAACTTCCAACTGAATTCACTGTACAGCCAAGCGTTCCTAATGAATTCCCCTAATGATCATGCCATAATGTTTGACTTCATTATGTCACTTTTGCAATAGCCAAAGTACAGAAGAATGTGTCTTTCTTTCAGTAAGGATCACTCAACACTCTCCCTCCTCTTGAAGTGCACAAAAGTGGAGCCTGTTCCTTCCCAGCCCTTGCCAGAAGGAATTGCCCTACAGAACAATATCCCAGAGGAGGAACTGCCAACTGGTCTTGCCCAAGCCTTTTCCCAAAAGGTTTCTTTACTTCTCATATCCTAAACAATACCCTTCAGATAACCCAGACAATACTCAGGAAACTTGGCTACTCACATCCTCCCCTTTCCATCAGGGATGGTGCAGAATTGCATTCCTAGCTGTTTCCAGCTTGGAAGTGCTGAGCTAGAAAAGCTCGAGGCACTTAAAGAGTTTCTTTTTATAAAAAAAAAAAAAAAAAAGGAAAAAAAAAGAAAAAATACCATTGTAGGGTTGAGAGACTCAGAATTAAAGATGCTCCCGACATTTTTTTCCTGTGCATTACTCAGCCCAATCTGTTTAATGGGTCTTCATCAGAGACTGTGATTGCTGATTCGGGCTGGCGACATCATTCAATTGGACATGGCTTTGAAGCAGAAGAATAATTATTTTCCATCTTCCAAAAGACCATTTAATTCCTGCTCCCCAATCTCTGGGAACAGATAACCCACAGCCCTTTTAGTTCATTAACTCTCTGGGGCTGTCATCGAAGGATTGTCGGCTGCTCAGGAATCTGCAGAGGAGAGAAGTGGCTGAAAGGTGCACTGGCCCTTTTTACCCGTGGATTCAGCACGTGCAGCTCCTGCCACGGCTCCTGCAGCATCCCAACAGCTTCCCGGGAAGTGGGGCAGAGAAAGGGGGAGACACACGGGACTTTTAGTGCCTCTCCCTCTTTCTTTCTCCTCCATCAGGATCAAGGCAGTGTAACCCGGCAGCGGCCACGTGGAGGAGAACTCAAAGCCAACCCGGAGACGGAGAGGAAAAGCAGCCACCGAGGAGGCCCTGGGGAAGGTGGTGGTGATGGACCAGCAGGAGCAATCACTGGGCTGGTGCCTGGGATTGGGCAGGATGGGCTCAGTGGAAACCCAGAGTCGAGGAGGGCCACACCTAAGGCTGTGCAACCAGTAGGGACCAGGGACAGCAGGGAGGGATCTGAGCTGGGCCATCTGCAGCAAATGCAGAGGTCAAGTGAAGTGAAATTTGGCAGAAGGTTATTTTCTTATTTCCCTTCCCCTCCCACAATGAATATCAAGATGGTTTGAAAAAAGGAAGACGATAAATAAGTGAAAATCCTGCTTTAAGCCAAGAGTCGAGACTACTCCTAGGAGGAGCCGAGAGCTCTGTGTTCCTCAAGACTGGGTTTAAAAGCACTCTGCAAGGGAGATGAGTGCCATCCTTCCACTTGTGTAAGCAGGGGAACTGAAGCTCCAGATGCTGGGAAAGCACACACAGAGCCAGCCAAGGCCTAATGGCAGGTCAGGCAAACACACTGTGTGTCCTGCACCCTCCTCAGCATCTCTGACCTCAGACACCTCCATCCCAGAAGGAATTCCGAGCCCTGAGTGCACTTGGAGCTTTTTGTGTAAGATGGGGACGCACAGACACCGCAGAGCAAAGGCTCCACCTCTCCCCGAGCACGAGTGGAAAGAATTTCTCTGAGAGGCTCCAGTAAATCAGCCCCGAAGCCTCCTCTCCTCGGCTTGTGTTATTTTTCTCCCTATCCCCTTGACCACACTAAATTCTTAAAGGCATCTTGGCAGCGTGCAAACACAGAGGGGGGAGTTTATTGAAAGGACTGAAGATGTTCTAATTGTTTTCTCCTGCACTACTCGGCTGAAAGTCACTCTGCCGAGAGCGGGAGGCGAGCGGGACAATTACCCAGGCACTTGAAGCAATCATGCCCTCGATAGATGGGAAGTGGGGAAGCCGAGCAGTGTGAGGGCCTCTTCAATCCCTATCTTTGCTTTGCAACCATTTTGCCAGTCAAAAAAAACCAAAAAACCAAAAAACCAACCAAAAGTCATTGTCTCACTTGAGCAACAGCAGGACACAATAACCTTGTGTCCCTACTCGCAGGATACCGCGAGGTTCGCTGGGACAGTACGCACTAAAAAGCTTTGAAAGTGATAAAGTGCTATATAAATATTCAGTGGGATTGCAATTAAATTTTTGGGCATGTGTTTTACATGTAAGTGCAGAAATACCATCAATAAAAGTCAATACATTCCTTTCCTCCCTTTCTCTCCCTTTGCCTTCGCTCAGCTATTCCCCAGATCTCTGTCAGTGTTCGCTGAATTTTCATAAGGGAAAAAATTACTTCCTAAAATGTTCAAAAGCTTTTCCTTGGTTTGTTATTAGAGCAATTATCTAGCATAACACAGTGAAATAGCACCAAGTATCCTAATGGGAAACAAATGTGCCAAAGAAGTGACCAAACTTGGAATCTATTGAAAAATGAGGGGAAAGCGATTAGTTGAAGAGACAGCAACGGAAAGATTTTCCACCTGGCCTTGGGCAACACATCAAACAGAGCTCAAAAGGGTGCTATTTATAACTGTTGTCTGGCTGTCTATGGAGCCCTGTCTGTCTGTCTGTCAGTCCAGGCTGTTTGCTCCCTCTGCCACGTGTCCCAGCTCCAATTTGTTTATCCAGTGCAATTCCAGTAGTGTGGGGCTCTGAAAGCACCTGCCCAAGCTGAAAGAGTGCTGATCTCACACCCTCCTATTCCAGAATAGCTCCATGGCCTTCAGTGGAGTTATGCTGGTGCAAGCAAGTAGAAAAATATGCCCCAGACAGGGTGGTTTCTTTTTTCCCCACACCTGCTCGGCTCCTCTTGGAGGCTTCGGGACTGTTTGTGCTCCTACAGGAGCAGACACAGGCCAGGGGAGGGCTCACTGAATCACAGATAATGTACAGTGCCTTGTCAGGTCATTTCCCTCCAAAAAAATCAGCTCCAAGTGGAGGCAAAAACGTTGCCAGGTCAAGAAGGTCTGATTTCACCTCCACTTCACTCTGATATAAACACCTGCGACTTGCAGGTCAAAGGCCCATCAATCCCACCAATGAGTTTGCTTTGACGTAATTCAAGAAGCAATTACATTTTGCAAATACTGAGATGATTTATAAGAACGTCCCGAAAAGCTTTAGGACCTTTGTTACGACAGAAAGAATCATAACAGCAATTTCTTACTATTTACTGAGACTCATTTAACACTCTCCTTTAACTGTTTTAATTAAAAATATTTAAATAATATTTAATATTTAAGTAATCATTAAAAAACCCTACTGAGTATCTAAATCCTAAACTAGTATGATTTCTCCTAGCCTTTGGAGTTATAATATTTTCCAATAATTGAGAAACTGCTTTTCTTGTGAGAGGTAATAAACTCCACAGCACAAACACAAATGGACCAGCAACAGAAAAGAGGGTCTGAAACACCACCATCGCCTAAAATTCAGTCCCATAAGGCATCCAGGAAATAAAAGCCAGGAGAACATTTCTATAGGAGTAGAACACAGGGTACTTCAGTGATGGAGCTGTGAAAAATAATGGGCAGCACACTGGCACCCTGCACGAGTCTTAGCAAGAGATTTGGCCACGCTAACAGACCCAGGGGCACACAACCCCCACGGGCATGCCACAGCTTCATTAACCAAAACAGGCACTTTTGAAGTTCAGGCATGAAAAATAAAGCCTGATTTTATCTCTCTTAGATTCCATTTGCCCAAAGATGCTCAAACCTCAAAAGGGGTCAGATGTTCAGTACAGATAATCACACAAAGTTTGGGTGTGGAATTGAAGTCTATCCAAATTCTCCCAGGCTCTCGAGGATGAAGGATGGGAAACCTCCTGAGAAGAGTTGAGAGACACCAACAGAAGCTTTCTGGTACATTCTGCTTTCACTCTGATCATAAATACTGCAAGAGCAACCTTCGCTGTGGTATTTTAATGTGTCCAATCTCCAACTTGCCTCGACTCTACTTAGGACAATGCATTTCTAAGTGCACACACTCTGCAGGTGAAATTCTGGGCCTCTCTTGGAGAGCACAGCAGGAAGCATCTATCCCCTCACTTACCCTATTCCCACACAGTCCCAGAGAACCAGAGATCACGGACTATCTCCAGCTGGAAGGGACCCATAAAAATCATCAAGTCCGGCTCCCTGCTCCTCAAAGGACTACCTTAAACTAAACCACATGACTAAGAGCATTGTCCAGGTGCTCCTTGAGCTCTGGCAGCCTTGGTGCTGTGACCACTTCCCTGGGGGGCCTGTTCCAGAGCCTGATCCACCTCTGGGTGAAGAACCTTCCCCTTATTTCCAATCTGAGCTTCCCTTGACAGAGCTTCATTCCATTTTCTCGTGTTCTACTGCAGGAATTCCATTGTGCGTATCCCACCAGGAGAGGCAGGACAGGAAGACCCAAACCCACTTTGTTGTGCAGTGATTATGGGGGTGAACACAGTCCTCTGCCCATTTTGTTGCCCATTTCAGTATTCAAAGAAAGACAGAAACCCGGATTCAGTGTCTGACCTCACAAAGTCACTCTCTGGATGCTGCAGAAGACAATCCAGGGGTCAAGAAATGGAGAGAAGAGCCATCCTGTATCTGTTCACAACCTTCATCCAGCTGCAGATCAAAGCCTGTTTTTGTGAGTACCTTCTCTACGACATCTCCTTCTATTGCTGACACACCCTAAGCCCCTTCTCCTTTCCCCAAACCCAACCTCAACAGCCTCCAGCTACACCTGCCACTCTGGAACATTTACACATCCACACCTTGCGCTCAAGGGTGACTCCAGAGGCCGGGTTTGTCAGGAGACAATGGCTTTATTTCTTTTTCTCCTGACAGAGTTCATTATGGGATGTAAAACGTTGTGTGTGAAGCAGAACAAACATCAGCAGCAGAAACCCCAGTGGAACCCATAAATCCTGAACACATCATCTGGATCCTTAATTTCGGCTGTAGGAAAGCAGCTCTGGCTGTGTAACTGGCTGAGATGCTCTGACTCTCCTCATCAGCCTTCTGACCCCTCTGTGTGCTCAGAGAAGTGGTTCTACACACCAAAAAAGCAGCTTTTATAGTTCTCAGAATCATTTTGGAATCAAGGACAGTGTTTACAGATGACAAGTGGGGCTTTCAGGGCTGGTGAAATGCTGTGAGAACAGCCCATTTCCACATCCATGGGCATCTTCTGCCCCTGGCAAAGCTGCTTCATCTCCTGATAGATCCACCCTTATATGAGGCCATCACACCTATCTGCCTGTGTGACCTTAAACTGGAGCTGCACTCAGGTGTCCCCAGGCCTGTTACAGTGAATAAACACTCTCCAAGAGGGACCTTGTTCCCATACAGAGAGTCAGGTAACCCGCATTCAGGTCCAAGCTCCACCACAGGCATCAGGAGCAAGGCTGGCTGAGCAACTTTAGCTTCTGTTCTCCTTCAGACCCCGCCTTTCCCTCCAGTCTAGTAGGACTGCGAGCTCTGTAAGGACAAGAAAAATGTTTCCCTGGGTGTTTACTCAGCAGCCAGACTCGGCCGTGGCAGGAGTTCCCCTCCAACACAGCGCGCTGTTATCTCACCAAGCTGTCCTCAACCTGCTCGGCAGGGTGATTTACTGTCTGCAGGGGAGGTTCTGCTCCAGTGCACAGACTCTGGGCTGACTTCACACAGAGACCATTCCCTCCTGTGCTGGAGTCTGAGCAGAGCAGGAGCACAGACAGCAAACCTTAAGGAGCTCACTAAGTAACTATTTCAGGCACCTGAGTGCTTGGCTTTAAGGAAAATCTCCATCTCCCTCTCCTTCTTAGGGCCAGGAGAAGGAATAGCAAAGTCCAGGAAATGAATTGTGAGTCTGTGTCCAGCTTTCCACTTCTGTTGGCGTTGGTTTTTCATTATGGTAACACACATAAACCTTTGCTACTGTTGATAAGAACACGAGGAGTATGAGATGAATGTTAAGACTACCTATAATTTTGAGTTCTTCCTTGGGGGATGTTTGGTATGTTGAATGTATCAGGCAGCTTCTATGCCTGGATCTCAAAGCACACTTCAGGCACCCCCAAACATGTTCCTAACACACCAATTAAAGTTTCAGCTTTGTTTCCAGCACAGGTGTTTAACTGAAAGTGTCACAGCAAGCGCATGAAGTTGGGATTAAGATCAGGAGTCACCTCCCTGGTTTTAGCCAAATTAGAAGCAAGGAATAACTACCTAGTCATTATCAGTTCTTAACTCAGGAAATCAGGGGGACAAAGCACAGCTAATCAGATCTCCTGCACATCAGTCCAGAAAACCTTTAGGAGTAACTCTTGCAGAGCATCTCCTCCTGAAAGGCACAGAAAAGGCCCGTAAGTTCCAACAGTGACACGTCCAGATAAGGGAACTGTCACACTGCTGCCTCCAGCAACAAATCCCCCTTAGCAACACTTTCCCAAGGGACAAGTGCCAGCTCCTGTGGGCAGAACTGAGTCTATGCTTTGCTCAGGAAAACTAATCAAGGAGTGAGAAGCAAAGGATGATTTTCTCTCAACTGGAAGCAAAGACTGAGGTCCCTCTGCCATGGCAGAACCGAAGAGTTGCCAAGTCTGGGAAAAAATGCAGGAACAGGCTTCTAAAATTCCTCCACACATACAAGGCCCAGCAGTTCCATCACTTCTCCAGCACGTGCCCAAAATGTTCTCACTGCCCTTCCTCCTGTCCCTCTGTGACTGAAGAGCTGCCACAAAGATTCTCTCCCTGGCAAGTGTTGCAACTGGGAAGTTGGGTTGCTACTGGTTGTCTCTCTTCCTTTTCACCCCCATTTATTTAGCAGATAAACTTCTAACAAGCAATGGATAAAGAGAATGGGCCCTCACAGGAAACCAGTAGGACCAGTCCAGCACTGGAGCTGCCTCCTCCCAGCTCTTCCCAGCGGCGCTCCCACCGTAACTCCCGGGAGCAGCAGCAATCCTGCTGTTTCCAGCCCTGATGGAAATGAACCCTGCAGGGTTACACAAACATGCTGAGCTCAGAAGATGTCACAAGCCTGACCTCTGCCTTTCTTTGCTGGATTTCTCAGTGTATGATGTCCAGCAGGATAAATGACGGGATGCACAGAGAGCAACATCAACGAGCCCAAAGGAATTCTCGCCAAAAACAGGAGACAACAAAAGCCCGTGGAAATGATCTAAGGATGTCACTTGGCAACCTCGGGATTATTGTCTTGTTTTGTATGTATTGGTTTTGAAAAGCTGATAATTGTTGTTGTGTGCCAGTGGAGATTAGGAGACCATTTGTGTTGGTATAAAGGAGACAAAATCTTTTTCCACCTTTTCCAAGAAGAGCGGCAACATCATCTTTGTACCAGGCAACATCTCTTCTTGTGTAACTCTGTTAAAACAATGGAGTTGTATCAGTGATGAATTCGGACCATTGTTTTCATGGGATTAATGCCAAAACAACGAAAAATGTGCTGCTGTTGCTTGCATCTCTGGTGTGAGCTGAGAGGTAAATACTGCTCCAACATGCTCTCCCTTTCAGACAAACATCTGGATTTCTACTGATTGCAATTTAGCTGCATAGACAATGAAGGCATTACTGTTGCAAAAAGCATTAGAGGCTTCTATAGCACTGGCCATATTCAAGTGACCTTGAGCAGAACTAACTTTAAAACGTGGTTTTAGCGCACACAGAAAAAAAATCCAAGAGAGGCATCTCATCACTGCTACTTCTTCTGCCACTTACTGAAGTGAAGTTCTGCTACATCAGCTCCCAGAGAGTTCTATAGGATTTCATGGTGAATACAGCCAGTCCCTTCAGGGGTTTATGGGTCTGATACGGGGTGGGGAAGAACAAAGCCTTACATGCCTTGATGGCAGCAAACACACCTAGAGAGCTGCAGTGCCGGCACGAGGAGCGCTGGCAACAGGAGCGATGGGAACAGAGACCTGCTGGGTGCTGAGCCCACAGCCCAGCCCACAGAGCAGGGCAGGCCTGTGCCAGGGGAGTTCAGACCCCAAGAGCTGTCACAGCTCCACCCACAGCAGGAGCAGGGCCACTGCTGATCTGCTAATGCTGGGAGCTCTGATCTAATTAGGACTGGACTGAGACCACCGACTCCTCTCGCTCAAGTGACAGATCAACAGTCACTAATTCTTATCAGGAATCAGCTCTGTGCTGAGAATCCCACCCGGTAACCCGCCAGATTAACACTGAGCCCAAGAACTCTCTCGAGCACATCATGTCTGATCCATGCTCCTTACAAGAGAAATCTGGTTTCTTTCAGCTCTGCTCTGTCTTTTCCTTCCCTATTTTGAGATCTCTGCATAGAGGTCAAAGACTGGGGGCCTCCCACGTGCTGGAGAAGGTAGTGCTGCAGTGGCAGCTCCCCTCCCTAGGAATGACTCTGCCAGTCTCTCCTGGGATTAATCGGTGACTCCGAGCAATCCCCAGGGTCTGTGTGTTCAGCCTCCTCGCTGTTCTCACAGGACACTGCTCCTCAGTGTCCCTCTTCCCAGCTAACAACAGCACCGTCCCCACACTCCCTCAATTCAGCGCCTTGCAGATGTTTCTGACCAGAAAAGGACCTTCGGGGACTTGTGTCTAAACTTCCTGCTGGGGTGAGAAAGAGATAAAAGAACTGGCCTGATCTGGACTGCTCTAATTTGATTCCCAAAGAGGGAAATCCCTTTTCATTTAATGCATCCTTATCGCCCCAAGCAGTGCAGCTGTGCAGTGGAATTAACCTTGGAGGACACTGTGAGTTACACAGCGGAGGATCCTGCATGGGACTGCCCACGACTGCACTTTCCCACTGCTCCTCTCCCACCAGCCATGGAAAGATGCTGCTTCTCCCCTTGACACTGCTCTGAGGTCAGAACTGGCTCTAGCATGAAAAGGAAGCGAGTTGTCAGCGTTAAAACATAAACCATCTTAGCTCATCACGATCACAGCATGTCGTTAAGTCTTCAGCAAGTGTTTTTCGACTTCACACTCGAGTTGTGAAAGATGTCTTCAGACTTCTGTAGTGCTTTAGAGGGGACTATGAAAGAGACTACTACATCCTGTCTGCTTAGCTAAATATTTGCAGGTTCTGCCTTCAAACACAGATTTCTGTAAGGCCTAAGTTGCTGCTAAAACACTCAAGATCATCTTTGTGACTTTCAGTTTCAAACACCGTGAGGCTCCATCAGGTGTGCCAGCAGCTCACAGAACCAGGGAGTTTATAATCAGTCTATGGCAGGTACCATTGGAAAGGAAAAAGGACAGAGGCTGCACCCCAGGAGCAAATTGCACTCCTGGTTTCCATAAATGTTATTTTTACCTGTGGGGTGCTTTGCCTCAGCACTTTTTTCATCCTGCACCTTCCAGTGACAATCTTGGTTCCCACAGAGAAGCTCTCCTCTCAAGAAAGAGCCATAATCCCAGGAGAGACATCTTCTCTCTGACACAGTGGCAGTCACAGCTCCCAGACATGGGACAGGCCATGCACAAGTGATGGAAGAAGCATCTGCCCGTGTTCCAGTGTGGAACATTTGGAAACCCTGGCTTAGCAGGACCAAGGGTGTCATGAAACCACCTAAATTCAAGCACCACAAACACTGAGACAGTAGAAAGCAAAGTGAACTCACTGGCAATGTTTGGCTTACATTATACTAATGCCACAATGTCAGTGTGACATTTTAAACTACACCAAGTCACCTGTTCTTTTATGTCTTTGAGGGAAGCAGAACATGCAGGAACAATAACCACACCAGGGTCAAGAGCTGACACTGTTGCTGTGCTTTAGACACTGCAGCGTGAGAAGTGGTTTGGGGCCAGCAGCCCCTGAGACCCAGAGCCAACAAACTGCAAGAGACAGGTGGGCAAGGGCAAGAAAGTACAAAAGTGGAATATCAGAGAGGTCTTGGGACCACTGACCCACGAACCACTGCATACTCACCTGACCCTGCTGCTGGACAGGTGAGAGAGAGGAGGACTCACCTCACTCCCTTCCCAGATGAACCCCATTTCATTCTTTTTTTCTCTCACTCAGAATACATGCAAATAGCCTTTCTGCTTTGATTGTGTTTTTGGGAGAGGCAAAAACGCACCAAATGTTTTGTTTGCCCGTCCACTGCTGTGTTTTCCACAGCTGGGGAAAGAAAAAATATCCACCTTGAGAAAATAACACCTTGCTCCTGCACATCTTGGCACTTGCGCTGCTTCTGTGTCATGTTTGCTCTGTCAAAACAAGTTTTCCTCGCCCCTCAGGGTCGACCCAGCTTTTGAAAACCAAGCTGTCGTCTCCAGGCATCATCACCAGCAGTAGCCAGATAACAGACTACGAGTTCACATTCCACAATGGTTATGACTGGTGATGAATGAGCCGGCTCAGAGACAGGAGGAATTTCCTACAGGTTACACTGACCTTCCAAGAGACACGTTTGTCTGACTTAGGGAAGGCAGCAAAGAGGACACATCAGGCCAGGGGGTGGAAGGAGGAAGAGAGAAGAGCCTAATTACAAAGGAGGAGACAGCGAACAGCACAAATCATTGCTGCTCAGGGGATCTCTCTGCCCCCAGAACGCTGCAGGTGCCTTCCTGAAGGGTAAGTAAAATAAATGTGTGTTAAAACAATATAAAGAGACTAATATGGTCTTTACACTGCTGATAGAGAAAAATTGAGGCAAGCAGAGTAGATTACAGGATGATAAGGAAGAAACACGTTCCATGGTATGATGTTTCATGGATAAACATTTGGTTTAAAGATCACAAGCAGCAGGACGACAAAACATCACTGTATCCAAAGCACCAAATCAAAGTGTTCACACTACATAGTCACAATCCTAATTCTACACCTACATGGAGACTTCCTACCTGAGGCAGGAACCACACTTTGGAGCAAGGAAAAAGCCATAACTCCTATCCACAGCTATGTCATTTCTTGGGCTGTTGTTTGGGACCTTCTGAACACACAACAGGCCAAACAAGCAACGAAACTTATTCCAAATGTTGCTTTTCCAACAGCCCGGTCCTGCAGCGCTTGTTATGAGATTATAACTAATCCATCAATGGATAGAATCTGCATTCCCAGGATTTCTCAACCATTCAGCATATCTAATAAGCATTAATTCACCATTTATCACCAGCACTCGTGAGTATGAAAGCACAGCCTCCCTCCATCAGTCAGCACAGCAGACACTGTCAGTGCCCATCGCTGCCCTGCTCCAGGCAGAGCCAGTGCTTGCAGCCTGCTGGGAATTTTGGGTTCCTGAGAGGGCCCCACAAGGCAGAGCTCTGATGGGGGAACCCTGAGAGGGAGAAGACACCACAGGTCTGTAAAAGATACCACATTAAACTACTGCTGCTGTTAGGAACCCAGGACAAGAGACTCGGAGGGTGTCCATGGGCATAGTTTTCCTAATCCTGCATCAACCAACAGCCTGATCCTTCTCATTCATCAGCCCATTTATTAGGGACAATATGGATGCAGCAGCCACTGAAGAATGAAAAATTATCTCTGAGACTGCTGAGTTTATAATATTCAGGGCAGGCTGAGTTTTTGCCAAATTAAATTTACTTATTTAACTGGGGAGAGCAATGGAGACTTCAGAGAACGTAACGTGCTCAGCCAGCTCCAAAAGTTGTGTGCAAGATTTTGAATTTTGCAGATACCTTTAAAACTTCAGAGAAATTAGGAAGGAGAAAAATTAGGAAAACATTTTCACTTCAAAATTGCATTTTCCCACCCTTTATGACTCAGTAATTGTAATTCCTTGCTGAACCAGAAACATGCTGAGAAAAAAGTTTTGACTGTGCTATTTTAGGATTTCCTTCCACAGCAAGAAAAAGGGAGTGATAAAAACCCCTTGAACTTCAATAAACATCTCTGAGGGAAAGTTCAAATCTGTTCTCATTGTTTACTGACCTGACGCCTAAAATGCCTGCTTTTAGTTTCATGTTAAAAAAAAAAAAAAAAAAGAAATCCTTATTTTTAATCAAAAAATAAAGGCAACATTAGAAATAAACAAATTTGTTGCCATAAGCGAAGTTTGTCCTGCAAGGCAACACAGTGCCCAGAACTCTTGAACTTCCTCCTTTGAACTTTAATAGTTTTTAAACTATTAAAAGTGCCTTTAGTGAATAAACAATCAGGCAAGTTCATTAATGACAGTGACATCTATCTGCGTCCAGCCCTCACCTTTTGTTGCCTGCTCAGCACAGGCACCAAGCGAGGGACTCCTTTAGTGGGAATTCACTGCCCACCTTCCCCCAGACCTGGCACCAGCTGCCTGTGCTGCTCCTGCTCCAAAAACACGTGGAAAACTCCCTTTGCCACTGTGGCCATCCCAGAATGTCCTCACAGGGTGAGAGGAATGGAAGTGCTGGCTGTGGCTGTGCATGTTCTCCCCGGGTATCTCTCCAGTTTGTGCTTCATCACTTGCCACGGTCAACAAACACCCTTTGAAGTTCCTCTGCATGGGAGTGGAAGGTTCATTTAGAGCCTTGCTGAAGGAGGAACACACGGCCTGAGAAGCTCCTGCCACAAGCAGGAGGAAGCATCTCCTCGTGAAGGACAGATGTTCTGCGGCCCTGCAGGGACCCCTGACTCGAGCCCCTATGCTCTCCAAGCACTCAATTTAGGCAGCCCTCAGGAGCACCGAATAAGCTGCAAAGGATGGAACTGTAAAACCATGACCCAAAGTGAGAAAAGGGAGAGGATGAAAGGCCAGGATGTTGTCCTTACCCCCAGAAGTCACCCTGCAGCCCCGCGCTCGGGTCAGCTGTGTTAACATCCATTTCTCGAGCGCTGCAACTATTTCCACTCCTCTTAACCCTGAGAGCGTCTCCCCCTCCCCACACTCCACATCACATCATATGACTAATGAGTTTGACCCTTCCCCAACCCCTCTCTGCAGTCTCTCATGGCTCCAGCACCGTTTGCTTCCTGCCTTGATTAAATCAGATGGGCTGTGTGTGCTCCGAGTCCCAGAGCCAGAGGAACACAGGGAGACAGGGAATTAAGGGCCATCCTCTCCCAGCCTCCAGGGCTCTGTGTCTTCTATTTCCTCACTGTGGTGCTTCATGAATGTGCCGTTCCATCATTTTTTCCCACTCTCCTGATGAAATCACTCCTCCCTCCCAGCAGAAGAAAGGAGGAGAGGCATGCAGGCCTCTTCTCCCTGTCATTCTGCACTGCAGGGCTGCACTGGGGGCTTGCCAAGGTGTTTCTTATTGCACTGCCTCACTTTAACAAGCAGGGATCAGGAATGAATCCCTACTTGTTAATCCCTTTAACAAGCCTGATTCCCTCAGCTTCTGTCCCTTTCCCCACTTCTTACTTCTCTCTTCCTTTCTCCTCCATTTCCCTGCACCCTTCACCTTTCTATTCCTTCTCCCTCCCTCCACTCTGACCATTTGCCCCTCTCTTAACATCAGTTACCCGTCTCTCAAAGGGAGCCCATCACCAGATCTCTGGAGTACTTTTATTCCCATTTTTGGGGACCTTATTTGCCTTTGTCTCACTGTGTTGGGTTTGGGATGGTTGGATCACTCTGCTTTCTCCCTTGTGTTTGGATGGGACTGAGAGGATTGCTCGACAAATTCAATCTCATCATGTTTTTTGGAAATTCCTAGTTCTTTCAGACTCAAAGGTTCAGCAGGGATGGGTTAGCCTACCTTGTATCTGAGTTTTGAGATCTGTCTGAGCCTAGGCTGGGACTTCTGAGACCATCATCAGCAAATTTGCTGAGGACACCAAGCTGGGAGGGAGTGTCGACCTGCTGGAGGGCAGGAGGGCTCTGCAGAGGGATCTGGATAGA
>VWZG01001374.1:640419-700807 GCA_013396735.1 Grallaria varia
TCACTCTCTAGAACTCCCTGAAGGGAGGTTATAGCCAGGTGGGGGTTGGTCTCTTCTCCCAGGCACTCAGCAATAGGACAAGGGGGCACGGGCTTCAGCTCTGCCAGGGGAAATTTAAGTTGGATATTAGAAAAAAATTCTTTACAGAGAGAGTGATCAGGCATTGGAATGGCCTGCCCAGAGAGGGGATGGATTCACTGTCTCTGGAGGTTTTTAAACTGAGATTGGACGTGGCACTGAGTGCCATGATCTGGTAAACTGACTGGAGTTGGACCAAGGGTTGGACTTGATGATCTCAGAGGTCTTTTCCAACCCAATCAATTCTATGATTTTATGATTCTATGATTCTGCAGGCTGAGGACCTGAACACTTCCACCTGTGGTGTCTTAGGTAGCCCATCACTTGGACTGAGCCTAACGATGGCCTCAACGCGCCTTAGCGATAATTTGCAAAATGTGGGTATCTGATTTCCAATCTGAACAAACCCAAATGTAAAAACCATCAACATCCTTCACAAAACCTGGGTCAGCTCTTTCTGGGCAGCCCCATGCCAAGAGCACTCGTGGCACTGCAGCCCAGGCCCTCGTGCCCTGAGCACAGCACTGTCCTCTGCGCAGCCCTGACAGCATCTGACAGGTAAAACATTCACAAGTGAGAGATTAGTGGCACCCATTAGAGTAAGTGGGACTTGAAAGGAGGTCCTGGAATTGAATTCCACACTTTGCAGGGTGGCGGATGTATAAATACTGCATGGCAGATCAATAAATGATTACTAGCTCTGTTAACAAGTGGCTAATGCCTTGTTACAGACTTCTACAGAGTCCAGTCGGTCAATAGGTTGCATTTAACCATGACTTATGATCACCTATATCACATCATAACCATGAGCATAACATGCTCACACAGTCTATATATCATGCATTAACCCTTTTAAAGTCATTTATGAACATACTTTTACTCTAATGTTTCTCCAAATGGGGTAATAACAACTGGCCAAAGAAGGAGAGAGGGGTTTTTTGCAGCCAGTTTTTACCTGGCCCAAGGAGCAGATTCTGGATCACAGGTTCAGTTCCAACCTGCTGCAAGAGATGAGAGCTGAAGCATCAGTTCAGGCTGAAAGGACTCAGAGACTCCCCAAATTCAGTGCGAGGGAACAGGATCAGCTCTCTCGGAGGTGGCAACAAAGGAGGAAAGACACCACGATGCCCAGAGAAGCTGTGGCTGCCCCATCCCTGGATCTGCAGCTCTCTTGGATTCTTCAGGAGGTCACATTCACGAGTAAGTCAGGCCTGTAAATGAGCTCCTGTTGTGCTACAGTAAATTCGGTGGTACCTCCTGCTAAATTATTTAATTAGGCTCAAGTGCTGTTATAACCTTTAGGCCTAAGCCATCGGTCAGGTGCTGGGCTCAGTCTGGCAAGGAGGGTCCACTCTGAACCTCTGACTCAGAGGAAGGCTCTCCCTTATTCCCTTTTATCCTTACTCTTTAGAACCCTACCCTTTTTCCGTCCCCTGCCTCCACGTTGCCATTTTAGGTTGATTTTCATTTTAGATTGATTGATTTAATTTTAGATTGATTTTAGATAAAGACTGATTTGAATTTTAGTTTGATTTCTCTCTGTGTGCTTTAACCACCCAGTAAGTAGTAGAGTGAACCTTGACAATGAACTTTTTCAAACTTTCACTTTACCACTAAACCTGCTTTTGCCGATACCTTTGCTGGTGATTTTTTGAGTGCTCTAAAACATTAATTTGTGACAAATTTGCAATACACCCCTGGCAGTGCAGAGAAACAGAGACCCCCCTGGACTGTCATCTTATCAACGAAGCCTTTTGAATACAAATTAAATCCTTGTTTTAAGAGCTTCACCTTGTACCTGATGATTCCTTGTAAGGGATCCTCAACTGCTCCATCTCAGAAATGGATTTTCACACACAGAACAGGTTCAAATCCTCAATAAGCACCAATTTATATTAAAATTAGGGGCCTCTACACACTCCAGACAGCAAAGCCATTAAAACACGAGACTCAATATCTACTTTATTCCCTTCACATCACCAGACTGGTGAGTGTACCAGCCACTGACCATGTAATTTTGAAGAGTGTTGAGTTTTGCCTATCATCTTCAAAATCAAGCAGTTAAAGGGTATTTCAGAAATCCTTAATGGGATTTTCCCACCAGTAAACCCTGTGCTCAGTGGTACATTTTAATACATTTAATAACAGCAGAATCAAAATCTCATTTATGGACTAAGAAGGTTGTTCTGAGGGTAACATTAGGGGAGGCTTTGCCAGAGAAAACAGAAGACTTAATAAGAGAAGGGCTCAAGAGTATTAGTAAGAAAAGTTGTGAGCTGCCTACAGGCTTTTTCTCTTCTGGTATCAGAGGGGAAGAAAAGCCCCTGTGGTTGATTCATTATGCCATTTCATTTCTTCATATATAATTTACATGCAATGTAAATACGGTAAATTATTATTTCTGGATTGCATTCTTGGGCCCTGATCCAAAGCCCATTGGAGCTGAGAGAAAGGCTTCTAGGTTGCAAAAAATCAAACATTCTTGAGAAACAGGCCTGTTATCTGCCAACACTCATTAGAAAGGAGTTTGTGTTCCAGCAAGGGTTAAAGACTCAGGCCCCAGCTCAGCAAAATGTTAAGTACATGCTTAACTTTAAGGTTACGCTCAAATCCCAAGTGGATCTGAAGCACATGGTTAATTGCTTTGCTGAATCAAAGCAAGCACAGATTTTTATCTGGATTTTACTGCTGCGTAATCTGGAATTCCATGGGGCTGATGCCACAAGCAACTTTCTTGAAGAGCTTCGGAACTTTCTTATTCTGGATCTACCCAGCCACAAAAAGACCCCATAAGGAATAATAACAATGACTGGAAGTGTTTCCCAAGTCATGGGAAGAAAAAACAATTCATTCTGTATCGGTTTAGTTCTCAGATGAAGGTCTGAATCTGCTTTTCTCTTCCAATAACTTCTTTACTGACCACTGTTGTTTTGCCTCTCCCATTGCGCTGCTCCAGGAGCTCAGTGGGTAAATCCTCCAACCTCAGGAGCAGCAAAACCTTCTTATTTGGGTGGCAAAGCAAAGCCAAGTGTCTGAGAGCTCCGTGCCTTCTGATCCAATAATTCAGGGTTGGAACAAGATGACCTCAGAGGTCTTTTCTGCTAAAATCTTACAGGTTTCACAGTTCTTCTGGATGAAAAGCATTAATTCAGGTGCTGCTCACGGCCTGTCCCCCACCACCTTTGGCTTACCTTTGCTGTCTTGCCCCAAGGTGGGAGAACATCGTCGCGGACACAGGAGCTGTCTGCACCTCCCTCACTCGCTGTGATGCACCCACCTTCTCTCTCCTTTCACTTGGCCCCCACACCTGTATTTAAAGGCAACTTCACAACCTTTCATCCTCTCAACGCTTTTTTTGTCAGGTGAAGAAAACAATTAGTCCTGTTCCTGAGCTGAGGAACCGAAAGTCTGGCAAGTTGAACTACGGACAAACCAGCTGCTGCTCAGGTTTCCGTGCAAGTACCAACAGGCTGGGCTGCTCCGACCTCGTGGCCTTTTTTTAAAAAAAGTTCCTTTTAAAAAATACATTTCAAACCTCCTAATCACAACAACTTTCTAGCCATTTCCCTGGGATCACACAGAGAGTTTGTGGCAAAGCAACGACAACGACTTGGTCAGAAATCCACCAGCCTCAAGGTTTGCACCTCAATATTGAATCATTCAGCTCTGCCACGTCCTTTGGGTTTAAAGATACCAACAAGGACTGCTCAGAAGGACAGACACTCAGGACCACCCAAAATCCTGGTTTTCCTCCCTAAGGTGCTCTCAGAGTAATTTTAAGGTTTTCTCCCTGTTACTTTGTAAGTAAACAGCGAAAGCACGCAAGGCTGCAAATAAACTTCAAATAAGCTTTCCGTTTCACCTGCGAGCCCCAGGATTTCACTGCAGGCTCCTGGCTCAGGCCCTCCTGTCCCACTGCAAACACACAGATGTGAGAGTGCCACAATCCCCGCGATGGCCACGGCTGCTGCTCCTTTGGGGAACCTCCAGAGAAACCCTCCAGAGCCGAGCAGTGATTTGTGCATGTCATCGGCAACGAGGGAAGACTGAGAGGAGAACGATTCCACATTAAAACCAGAGAGACAACTCTGACACAGGTGCTGGAGGTCTTTCAAGGTTACCAGATGCCACTGGATAAATCCCAACAGTCTTCAGGTAGAGGTGAGAAATGTTCAAATTATTTGATTAACTTCAAAAGGAAAGTTTTTTTACGCCTCTACCTTTTGGCATCCCAGCTCTGCTCCCAAGCCAAGAAGAACTAGAAACCTCACAAGAAAGCCAGCTCCAAACCTCTGACCAGCAGATTCCAAAAGTGTTGCAATCTTGGCTTGCAGTCAGCCGATTTTGAGAAGGGAAAATCTGTGCCAGTGTTACAATAATTGCCTGTCAGGAGCCTCTTTATTGAAAAGCATATTTTCTTCCTTTTAAGTGGAAATTGGGACAGCCATGGAGAAATATCAAAGCTGCATTTTGCACCACTGAAAACTTCTGACAGACAGGCCAATTCCCTCCCAGTTTATCATCTGCTCAAACAGCCTCTCACAAACATGTCATGGCTCTGAGTGGTCGCCCAGAGAATGATTTGTACCCACCCACTGCAGCTGACCAGAAGTCAGGATTTGCCATGAGGCTGCAGAATTGTATTCCAAGTATTCCCAGTGAATTTCCCCTCCTCATTTTCTGCCCAAGTGAAGCAGAAGTTGTGTAGGCTGTTGGAGACTTTCCATTGGGACTCATCCTGGAGGGAGCCCCCCAGGGCACCCTGACCAGGGCAGAGCCTCCAACCCTAGGAAGGCACCAAGTCAGAACCATCCTCCCCCTCCAAGCATTCCCAAAGAACTGGGAGCCTGGGAGTCCCAGCCACTGGATTAAAGCTCCTCCTGGAAATGTCTCTCTGTTGTGGAGCAATCAGGGACTATAAGGGCTCTAAATCCCAATATTCCACGGCCTTTTTGAGTTGGAAGTTTGCAAGGAGCAGCAATGCCACTGCAGCTCAAACTAACCCCAAAGCTCTGCTCCGCCACCACCCCACCACTGACCATTCCAAACCCATCGCTTTCCCTCTGGCTGCCAGTCAGCAAACGGAGTAGGGAACAACAGGCATTCCCCTTTTCCAGGAACAGGAGATAATGCCCCGTCCCTGAAGGTGCAAGGAGCTCACACCAATAAATCAGGGAAATCAAGCGCCGAGGTTTGCGTGGGTGTGTGGTTCATATCCCATTATCCCGCTCCAAAGAGCGTTTTCCTGCTGCCACTCCCCAGCAACCCCAGCAAGCAGCTTGTTTTCTGGCTCCCAGGGTGCCTTCAGGTGCAGAGGGCTGAGCGAGGTGTTGTGTGGGCCATGGGGAGATGAACACTCAGGTTCTGTAGCCGAGGGATTGGGGGTGAAAGCAAGGCACAGACACACCCCACGGAGGATCTGTCACCCCCTCCTCATGGGCAGGAACCCACAGCACGGGCCAGATGGGCACAGTTAAAGGAGTTTCCAACCTGAAAGCCCGCCTTGTACTCCCAGGGAATGATGCAACGTAACAGGCTGGTTTCCAGTTCCAAAAAAACTGGAAAAGAACCTTCAGTGATGTGTTTTAAATTCAGCTGTCTATAGTGTAAATAATGTCCCACCTGAAGGGGCATTTTCGTTCTAATGGCAGCTGATCAATCTGTTCACATGGTAATTCTCACACTTTTTTCTATGAAGCAATAGCCTGTCTTATAAATGGCTTATTTTTATTTAGCGGAGTGGTTTGTTCCTGGTGAATAAAACAAACCCCCAAACCCCCACACTCGAGGTAAATCAGGAATCCACAAAGGGCTAAGCCAGAAATCATTATTATTTAATTACTGGTGCACAACCTGCAGGTCCTTGGAAATAAATTCTTTCTTTACAGGAAAGTATGAAGAGCATGAAAATGAGGGGATTACTGAACAGAACGGAGATTTCGAAACAAGGGGAACTGCACACAACCTCGAAATTTAGGAGCTTGGCAAAGTTCCTTCCCGACCCACCCTCCCCACCTGCTCCTCCCAGGCCAGGCCTGCAATGCAGGTCACAAGAAACTGCTGTTCAAGCAACTTGGAGAAGAAAATCCAAGGCTGACACCAGGTCCTGGTACTATTTTGGCCACCAGAAGAGGCTGTAGTAAGCAGTGATTGTAGTTGCTCTCCTGGTCTCACTGGGGACAGCATCTAAATTCCTCCAGAAAACCTTTCTACCCATACACTGACAGGTTGTCACATGGCCTGGTGTGCCAGACAATTAACCAGGTGGTTATTTGGAGGTGGTTTATGGGCTCCAGGTTCTCCCTGCAGAAGCACAGGGAGCAGCCACCTTTGGCAGGGGGCTGTGAAACCCCTGCACTGACACAACCAGGCTCTAACGTGATCACAACTCCACTCCGTTCCGTGCTTGGCTCACGTCGAGCCCACCGGTCCCTGCTCTGTGCCAGCTGGGGAGGAAATTGCACTGCCCTCCTCTCGTGCCAGCTTTTAGGTGTTGCACACTTACTCATCCTCATACCATCGAGCTGACATGTTCTTGATTTGCCCAGACTGGAGCTGGCATGGCTTGGGCAAAGACATGGTCAGCTCCGAGTCGACTCATTCCCGGCGCTTGTGCAGTCAACAGGACTGACACACAGACATCCCACACACGTTTAAACTTTGCTTTACCTCTGCTGGAACAAAAGTGCTTTCTCATCCCTGCAGTTGTGCATAATACAGTCATCCTTTCACGTTTCTGGGAGACCTGGTTTCTTGCGTCACATATTTCAGCAGATGTCCTGTTGTGGTAGAGCCTCACTTTCCTTCAATGTCCTGGCCCCTTAACAAGTGCCTACATACAGAACATTCCCTGACTCCACTCTGTGTTATTGGAAGGGGCTGTCCAGGGAGGTGGTGCAGTCACCACCCCCTGAGGTATTTAGGGAAAGGCTGGACATGACGCTCAGTGCCAAGGTGGTGTTTGGTCACAGGTTGGACTCAATGATCTAAGAGATCTTTTCCAACTTAATTGATTCTGTGATTCTCTTTGGACTCTCCCCTTCCTCAGGCACAGGTCTCTCAAGCTTCCTTCTCCATTTCATCCATCACAGAAGTGTTGTGCCCCTTCAGAATCCCCACAGGGAACATTAGCCAAGGACATTCCCTTTAGCTATCCAAACTTCAGCAGGCACTTAAAGGTCATTTGGACCTTTTGGCAGTGCCAGTCTGGTGTCTTCCAAACAGTACCAGAACAAGAGAGAGACCCTGATGTCACAGAAGGGTGGGCCAGATCCCAGCAGTCATTTTAACTATGCAGGGAACCCACTCAGTGCCAGTTTTTCTGTATTTCTTAGCAACCAGTTCCTGAAGAAGCAAACATATGCAGATATCTCCCCAAAGTGGAAACAAACACCCAAACCATCCTCATGCCTTCTGCCAACTGAGACAGCAGAAAAGCCTCGCGGGTGACCAGGAGGAGCTGGAGCCAACGCTGACCCAGCAAGATCAATTCAGCCCCTGAAGAATCAAATCCTTGTTTCCCTATTAGTGCTCAGGAACACCAAATAAAATTGGTGGAAGAGAGAGAGGCTTTTTGTGTAGGGCTTGAAAACTTCCTGATGGTGAATTTACATGCAATGCACATCTGCTCACAGTGACAGGAGTGCCACTCGCTGTTCCCTGGAACCAGGGGGCACCTCGCACGCCCCGTTGGAATGAAGCATCCAGGCAGGGAAAGCAAACACCTCAGCTAGGGGCCAAATGGGAAACTCCTTAACCCACCCTGTGGCTAAAATCTCACTGATCAGCACCATGAGCGAGTTTCAGTGTGATCCGCATCACCAAAGAGACTTTTTCTTTTCAAATTGAAGGAAAATCACAGTACAAACACCTTGCTTATAAATGTCTCCCTTCAAAATAAATGAAGTCTAGCAAAGCAATTACAATCCCACCCTCTAAAGCATTAGCCCCCAGGATTTTCCATACACACACACTTCCCACTATCCCGAAGCTGCCTGCATCCCAGCTGTGCTCCAGGCACTCTGTGCTTGGGCAATGTTCAGGGCAGAAAACAGAGCTGAGGACACAAGACCAAGATGTTTCTAATGGTGTGTTCTTTGGGACCATTCTTTGTGCACAGGCACAGCTTTGCAATTCTGGAGCTGTTAATTGACTCGTGTTTTGTGAAGATCTATGCAGTAAAGGCAGAATCACACTTAAACTTATAATTTCCTGCCACAAGAAGGGTATGTGAAGTGCAAAGAGGAGATATCCCCAGTGATTACTGCATCCAGCTCCATGGAAGGAATTGAAGAACAGGAGTGCCCAGACAGTGGCTCCCCTCTTCTGTACATCTGGGGCTAGAACCAGAGCTACTAAATAGGTACACAACTGCAAATTCTTCATTTAGCACAACTTGTGCACTTTCAGCTAGAGCATTGGGCATTGATTTAATTTGCAGAGGCTGTTGACTGAATCCAGTGTGGTGTAACCAGTAATTATGATCTGATATTGTCACTGTGAGGTGGAAGGAAAAAGGAAGAGCAGGCAGGAAAAGGAAAATGATCACCATCCTCTTCCAATTTCAGTTGCTTCATTCTGGATACAACAAAGCCCAATGTAAAAGCAGGACTCAGCCAGACTCCCCAGGCCAAGCAATCACAGGGAAAAATAAATTGCTCATCTGAACAACAAGTTATTAACAAAGCAAAGCCCAGGGTCGATACCCAATACTGCATGAACTGAGACACCAAAAGATCTCAAGGTCAATGTCTGCCCCTTTGAACTCCATCCAAAACCGAAACATAGAGTCAGACTATTGACTGAGCTAAGAGTCACGTTCTTAAAAGACTCAAAACCATCAAATCAGCACCCGATTTCAAAGAACTTAACATCTACTGATCCCCTTAAAGGGCAGATTTCCAGAAGAGGTCAGCCCCTGGCAAACTGAGTGATCCTAAAAGTCCGTTCCCTTATTCAAATGGCTAAACAGGAATAAGGACTTCTAAAAGACCCCCTTCCAGTGTCTCACAGCCACGAAGAGACACCAAAGACTTAACCTAGAGAGTGACAAGAATCACAGTGATGCAGTGGAAGGATTCATGAAATAAATCCAAGAAAACTCAGTAATCTACACCTATTGGAAACAAGTCCAGCATTGACCCCCAACACCAGTACTGAATCCTGAAAACAGGGAGCCACTTTGTGGCCTCAGTTCTAGATGTCCAGCAATACAGTGTTGCTGGGATTTTAAGCTCAGTCCTAACCTCATTTACCTGGAGGAATTCTTATTCCAGGGATTTGTTTGCCAGCCCAGCCTGACAGCAGCTGGAGACTCTCAGTGATGCTGAGCACAGTGAAAGGAACAGTCCCAAAAACGGTAACTACTGAGGAGCACAGGTTAGTAAAGAAAAATGGGAATTTTTCCAGTTCTCCATGCTTGATTAATGCAAGTGATGCCCATACGATAGCAACCAAACTGCCCATTTATAGCAGATGTCCTTTCTCCAAAGGACTTATTTCTCTGGGACATGAGACCTGCGAGGGAAGAGGCTCCTCGTCACTCCTTAATCACTTACTTATCACTCAGGAATCCTGTGATTAGGGATGGACCTTTCTACTGATCTCTCCAGAGAAGGTCAAATGGCCAAAGACCCATTTTCAGGCATCTGAATTGAAGATGCAAAGTCTGAATGAATCAATCTTCCCACCGCACAGAACTTGGGGATGTGTTTGACTGAGGCAGGAGAGGAACTCTCTGCAGTCAGTCGCCCTCAGGCCTGTAAGTGCTTTTGGCTTTGCCATCACTCACCTGACTCCAGCTTTGTGCTCTCCTCAATACATCAATATATAAACAGAGGTCACGGCCAGATGGGTGTTACAAATATTAGTGATTTATTCCCGGGCTCTGGGATGTTGTTTGAATATATCTTACTTTGTCAATATAATGGTGATGGAATGCCCCTTCAGGTGAAAAGCAAAGCACCTCAGTTGAAAGCAGTGGAGAAACGAGGGAAAGCAAAGGAGCAAGACATGTTAGACAGGGGCTCAGGGACACCCGTGTTCCAACAGGAGGTACATGGAGGGAGGTACCAGGTCTATCAGGTTTACATCTCACAGGCTCTCCCACCACAGCCCTTACACCGCATGGCAGCAATAAAATCAACACTTAATACAACTATTTATCTGACAAATTTGAGAGCAATAGCTGGGAAAATTCTGTGGAAAGCAAAGGTTTCCCACACACTTCAGCTCTAAGGTGTTACATATTAACCTAGATATTGTAAAATATATTTAAATGTGAACAAGAACGTTAGGTAAAAAAAATCCCAACATAACCAAAAAGTAACAGATGTAGTGACACAATTTCACCACTTTAAAAGATCGCAGTGTGATGAAATCCAAACACCACTAACAACTACAACACTTATTCTTTCCTACAGCATAAGTTGTCTTGCATATTCCCACATTTTCTGCTGAGTACAGGACTTAATCAACTATTCTCTCTAAGAAAAGATGTTTATCAGAAGACAGACATGACACACAGTCAGCCTGAGTAAACATCAGGCTTCATAATTTGTATTTTTTGACATTTTGTGCAGCCTTAATGTTAAATTAATCTTGTTTTATTGCATTTAACTGAGCAGTAGTTGGAGCTGACAGCGAAGTTGCTCCCACCACCAGAGCTCTGGGGACTGAATTCCTTTTCTCTTCATTTAAGCCAACCTCCTACAAGCTTCGGTGGTTTTGGTAGAACTCCCAGATTGTACCTTCACAGTGACAGAAAAAGAGGCCCAAAGCCTATCTGAGAGACTTTCACCAACTGGCAGCTCCCTCCTTTCAGACGTGCTCAGAGAGAAGCAGAGTCAATACCTTAAAATCTCCGGGCTCCCCCTGTGGCTTCTCCCAGCTCCAAACCCCAAGGACTTTCCGAGCATCTCCAGATCCAAGCAATGGCCATCCAAGGGCTTCTTATGGGAAAACAACCCCAACTGGCCTCCATCTGCAAACTGGGCCCCCAATTTCACCTGGCCCCAAGCCTGGATTGCCCGTGGCTGACACTCCCAAAGCCTCCTTTGGTCTGGATTCTTCTTTCAGGAGGCTGCTAATGGACAAGGATGTGCAGAAAGGGAGACCAAGAGGAGTATAAAATGGAAATGTACATATCCATAGTTTTTCCTTTGCTTTGCCCCTCTCCCTTTCACCCTGTATAAACACAGCCTCCCTCTCCACAAATATATAACCACGCATCTTTGTGTACTGGAGCCCAGGGCTAATGCTGAGCTGACAATAGTGGCACTAATGCTAATGAATTCTGATTATTCGGATCGGTCATTAAACTAATAAGCCCATCTCCAAATTAGCGTGGCTGCTTCAGCCAGCGAAAATTTAATCAAATCTGCTTCATTATTTCAGACGTGGTGCACTTGGCAAAAGTGACTGCGGGAAAGGAGAATGGGACCCTCATCTGATAATTTTATCACTTGACTGCCAGACCATGAAAAAATCGGTGTGATGAATTTTTTTTTTCTCTGGGGGGTGAGGGTGTGGAGCAGAGGGTGTGTGCACGCGTGTGTGTGCGTGTGCTCCGCGAGCTGCCTCTCCTGCTCCCTCCTAATTAAACTAACCCCGTCCTCCCTTCCCCTGCCCTGGAACTGTTCCTGTTGTTTCCACGTCTTCCCCACCCCCTTCTGCGTCTTCGCTCTCTTCTCCTCCTTCCCCCAGGTCCTGCTGTGCCTCCAGCTCGTACCCTTTGCACGCATGACCAAGGAACAGCTTTCAGCATCTGAGACAGAGGTTGGGGAGACTTTCCTGAGCTACACAGCAATGCCGGCTCTGTCTTGCCCGACTCCAGCCTCCTCAGACACAGATTTACCCTGCTTTGCCTCCTCACCCCGATTTTTCTCTTAATTTCTGAAGAAAACAGAAGCAGAAAACATCTCCTGGCAAAACAAAAAAACAAAAAAACCAAAAAACCCAACAAACAAAACACAAAACCAAAACTTCCAATTTTTCTTCCCTCCGTTGGATTGTGAGCATTTTAAATTTGATGGGGAACATCAGGTTCTCTGAGTGCCCACGTTCCAGGAGCACAGGGCACACGTAACAAGCTAAATGGGGACATACAGGCACAATCACACACTTAAATGCAAACTCAGAATTACCTTCCAAGGCCCTATTTTAAGGTACTCTTACACAAACTAGACACCTATTTATTGGTTTCAATGCAATGCTTCTTATTTACCCCAGTGTGTCTACAACAATTTCTTCCCTTCTTCCTCCTACAGTTCCATCATCACTCCAAGAACAAAAGCAAGCCCAACTTATTATCATAGAATAATTATCATAGGTGATTATCATAGAATTATGGAATGGTTTGGGTTGGAAGGGACCTTAAAGCTCATTTCCTTTTCACTCCTCTGCCACGGGCAGGGACACCTTCCACCAGCCCAGATTGCTCCAAGCCCCATCCAACCTAGTTTTGGACATGTCCAGGGATGGAGCAGCCACAGCTTCTCTGGGCAAGCTGTGCCAGGGCCTGCCCACTCTCACAGCCAAGAATTTCACTCCAATATGGATATAAAAACAAAACTCTAAAGCCAGAATTTAAATAAATTATGAAAAAAAAAAGGGATCAGGCCTCACAAATGCATGAGACCCACCAATGTGCAGCCCTGCCTGGGGCTCTGCTCTCTGTAACAGAGTTCAGAAAGACAAATCTCACACCTTTGGGACTGGATGGCCCTGCTGGAAATGAAATACGATAGTACATCTTGTCAGTAGGATTGTCATAAAGCACTGCCCATCCCAACAGCCAGGAACAGGAAAGGAGCCAAGGGGGAGCATGTCCTGCTCCCACAATGAGCCAACATCCAAAATCAGGGAACACATACGAAGAAAAGCAATTACAAACAGCAGGAGCCACTCCTGCTCCCAGCAGATCCAGCAGGACTTTACTGGCAATGGCACTGAAGGCACCTGGAGATCCTACACTGTCTCCAAAGGGACTCAGTCTTCAGCTTCTGGCACAGATTTCCTCCCCAAAGCTGGGACTCGCTTCCCATGACTAACAGCTTTCCAGATCTAAATTAGTCACCCAGATACCCTTTACCTGCAAAAGGCAGGACAGCTTCCAAAGGGCTACTCCTTGATTTCAATCGTGCATCTTGCGTTTCAAGACAGCAGGAACACTCCCTGCACAGCAGCCTGGTTTTCTGCCATGACAGAATTAGAAAGACAGCCAGTTCACTTTGACTTGATGAAAGTTCTGTCTAAAATTAAGTCTGATGAGTTCTGGGCCAAGGAAACATTAGCTGTGATACACCCTAGACTGACAAGGTTTCTGAAGGTCTGAAGCATGTAGGTGCACAAGATTGATCTGCAACAGAAATTCTTACAGCTGAAATCAGACACTGGAGATAAAGTTGACTGGCAGCCGACCAGGCTGTCAACAGCATCAAACACAACTGTACAGATGCCTTCTAAGAGAGGTACCAGAATGATATCCTGCCATCAAGCATGTGAGCTCTAAATGCTCCCAGGAAAGCAGAAAGAGAGGCTTTGGATCCAATGCCATCAGTTAAGTGAGGCAAACAAAACATGTGCTCCCTTAGTTGAATCTCTAGGAATCTCATAGTTGACATACAACTCTGTTTGCTGCTTGTTGGATGTCAACCTTCAGCCTGTGATATTCTGCACTTTGCTAAAGTGTTCTTCCTTTCCCCTTCCATCTCCTGCTGTCCCCATCTCCCTCCCCAGGCATCCCTCCTCACACAAAGCCATGTACCTCCTAAGAGTCAGGCATCTCACCTAAATGCTCTGTGATTTTGCACGGAGTGTTCCAAATCGACTGGTTTTATCCCAAACAGCCAGTGCCCTCAAACAGCACTTCACTGGAGTCTCCTCTCCCCTTGTTTAAGTGGCTCAGAGGGATTCTGCTCCTCCTCCTCCTCACTGCCCTCAGAGCTCACTCATTCACTAAGACACTCAGTTTAATTTCAGAGCTGAAGAACTGCAAAGCTAAAAGACAATTAGTCTGACTAAGGCTCTCTAGGACAGCACTTCAGAATGGAACTGGGATGTTGTGAGAGGTGGTTTTAGCGACTGGGCAGCTCCTCCATTCAAGATTCAGGTTGATTTAGTTGATCACACTCAGAGAAGGTTCTTCCTCATTGGTCCTCCACATAAGAAATGAGAAGAGGACACCAGTGACAGGTGCACGTGCCCAGACATCATGGTCATTATGGGAAGACATGCAAAAAGGAGCCTTGTACCCGAGTGTGGGACCATAACAGCACCGAGGATCTGTGCTCTGCCACCCAAAGAGGAAAGTTTAGAAATACAGGAAAATGCAAGAGCAAATTCAGAGAACAAACCATGCAAAACACAATTCAAAAGTTACGGGGAAAATACTATTGTGGGAATAAGGGGGCCAGAGAGAATATGAGCCAGCAGCTCCCAGGCCAGAGAGAAGAACCAGGCCCTGCTACTTGCTTTGATGAGCTCCATCAGAACATTTGCAATGGGGAAAATGCCCTTCTGTGCAATGGTACTGAGTGATTGTAAGCAGGGTTTGAAAAAGTCCAAGATTTAACAAAATAACATGAAGAACCTTCTGAATGCAACGCGCCAACAGGAATGAGAACCTATAATTTAGGAAGATCTTTTTCTGTCACCACAGTATTTTCAAGACCTTATCCACTCTGCTATCCAAAAAATTAAAAGAGCATAAACCTGGAATTAGAACTCACAGAACATGGTGCACCTGGAATGAGAATGAACCCTTTTGCTCTTCAATGAGCTGAGAGTGGCGGTGAAAGTACTCAGCAAAATATAGATGTAACACAGACTGTTAGACACGAGAGGAAACAAAAAGGGGACAACTTGGAATTAAGCTGGAGAACTGGTGCAGCCTTGCTCAGGATTGCCTCCCACTCCCACCCTCCTGTGAGAGCCACGTCACAGAAAAGCAGCCAGGAAACACCCCGAGAGCCACGACAGGGGAAAGGCATCTTGGAAAACATTTATAAAAGCATCTCCCTCAGTAAGGTTGGTGACCCCACTAGCTATCCTTTCAAACCCACGCTGCAGAAAGGATTCCTTTTCCTCTTTGCCTGGGAATTAGTGACAGCCAAGCGATGAGTGTACCCAGATACGCGCACAAACACACAGGGGGCGGCTTTGCTACCAGAAAGGTTCAAGCTCTCCTGTCCTATCGCCTGGAGGAGGACGGGACATTTAGATCGTCCTCTGAGAGGGCCAGGGAGACCTTTAAAAAACGACACGCACTTTGGGAGCCCTGAGATTCAAAGAGACAGGTACTCGGGTGGCCTTCTCAACTCCGCGTTCCGCCGGCAGGACGAAAGCTCTCGGCGGCCGTGAGCCGTGCCCTGCCCGCCGAGGCCTCGCCAGGGATCTGTGTCAGCACTGATTAGCTGCTGCCTGGCACGTCATCCATTTGCCATTTGTTAGGCCAAACATGCCAACATTGGTAATCTAATCTTTGGCCGCCACCGGCCCCTTCCAGGTTAAACGTATTAGAGGAGCGGAGGGGAGCGGGCGCCGTCCCCGCGCTCTGACCTGCCGCCTTCCACCGTGGCCTGACCCCCCTTCCCAGCCCTGCCCCTGGAGACTGCCGGGGTCAGGACCTCCCCAGCATGGAGCTGAGTAAAACACTAACAGAGAGAGAGGAGAGGATATTGGAAACATATTCCCGAGGCCTCAGCGCTTTGGAAATCTGAGAAGAACACGAGGCGTTAAGTTGGAGCTTTCACTGCTGGGCTGCGCCTCTCTGCGTGTGCGTGGCTCTTTCAAAACATGTTTCAGCAGGAATTTGATAAAGATATCAGCGAGACAAGGTTGAGGGGTTTTAATGCAGCAGCAGCCAAAAAACACAGGGCTCTGTTTATGGGAGAATCCGTGTTACGAGACACCTTAACCCACAGCTCGCGTTGGGAAGAGGGATGCTTTGTTCCTCAAGGGAATGTTTTAGGTATATCAAGTACATCTTCTCCATCACTTTTACCTGCCATAGGTTCCAATGTGTTCAGAGATAACAGCACCACTTGGTGCCCAGGAGGGAGGGGATGCTCCCGGCGATCCTGAAAAATGTGAATTACGGGTCTGAAACCAAGCAAAACAGCCACCAGGATTCCCAAAGAGTCATTTTTTTTCCTCTCTAAAGGAAAGGGAACTCTCCTACAGAGGGGCCACATACCTGGGCGTGTGGGAGCCCTTGGAGCTCTGTCTGGGCCACAGGAGCAAACTGACCTCCCTAATGAGATAATTTCACTAAAATGAGGGGGAAGAAAAGGCCTAAAGGCTTTCTCACCAACCAAGGGGCACAGGAGCAGCACCGGAGCCCAGAGAGCGGCTCTGCAGCAGCTCAACAAAACATTAGAGATGAAGACACTTATGAAATATTTCCTAGAAAGTTCCCCTGCTTTGCAAACACTCAGGATGTTCCATAAAAGACCCAGAACAAGAGAAATGTCTCTGGCTTCAGTCCACCACACCAGCCAGGACTGTGTTGGTTCCCAAAAAGCTCATGGACACAAACTGCCCAATCTCATTATTATCACTGTTTTTATTTGCATGTTGGTCTCCAAAGATTAGCTTGGGACACACATGTATCCTCTGCCCTGACAGCATCTGAGTACTTACAGAGAAATTCATACTTACACAGAGAAAAAAAGATAAGTTTGCCATGACCATCCTGCAGGAAAGGCAACGTACATGATGGAAAATATTTATTTCAAGTGTCTCAGGAAGATACTATTGGTCTGTTGGAACTGTTTCTTTCCTTTGGGAAAAAAAAATGTTAATCAAGCTAAAATATTTGTGGTCAAATGTAGCCTGTTCCTGGACACTGAGAGTTCCCAGATGCTACTGAAAGCTCACTCGGGAAGTCAAGTCCTGCTTTGTAGTTTGCTGGGTGCTAATGTGTATTTTTTAACAGTTATTTCTTTGGTGCTAATTCATTCAACTTCAAATAGGCTGCTGACACCAGCCAGTGGGGTGGGAAACAGATCCAAAGGTGGAACCAATCTGGGAAGGGAGAGTGATCAGGGCACTGGATTGTGTTGCCAAGTCGGTGCTACGCACACACAGAACCTGACACCCAAAAGAAGGCATTTAATCCCACTGATGCTGAGTGGAACAGACAGGACAGAGCAGCTGCAAGCAAACTTCGCTTTCTTTAATCCTGTGGTCCTGCTTAACATCCCCTTTAAGAGCAGAAAGCACTGGGGGAGATGCCTATGATCTGTCTGAAGAGATGACAGGCAAGACACAGGCTCTGGGGGGGTTGCTAAAGGACAGTGACCGTGGGCAGTGAAAGACAAGTGCCATCCCACTCACCAGTTATCCTTGGCATAACACTCCGGGAGCTGAGGCATCCAAAATCACTGTATGGATTTAATTCCCACTGTTTTGGCCTGCCCTCCCGAATACCAGTGTTAGGAGAACAAGGCTTTTCCAATGAGATCATCCCACGATATCAAATGGCTCTCTGAGTTTTGCACTTTATGGTTCAGGCTTAGAAGTAGGAAAGCCCAAATGCGCCCAAAAGCACTTTATGTCATTTTTTTTTGTTGCTTGCCTCAAATTCACAGTAAAACCTCCTGGGAGAGGGACCTATTTTACCCAGGAAGTCCAACCAACACAGACAAGTCACAAGGTGTCCTGAGAAGGGTCCCACTGCCCCCTGGGTGTGACACAAAGCTCTGGGAGCTGTAGAAACCCCTCAGTCCTAGGGAGGACTCAGGACTGCAGCAGAGTCCAGCTGAAAGGCTCCAACTACAACCCCCCCAGGACAGGTCCTTCCTGGGGTCTGGAATCTGGAAAACACTTGCCTTGTTCACATTCCCTTCAAATGACCTGCAAGATCTGGCTACAAAGTTTACCTCTCCCCTAGATTTTATTTCTCCCCAGAAGGAGAAGTTAAGTGAGTTCAGGAAATGTTTTTTTATTTTGGACATGGTTCTGTTTCCCCGTTTACTGCGGGAATTCTCTATGCAAAGCCAGGGCTGTATTTATAAATATGTTTTCTTTACTGGATTTGATGGGATAACTCAACGCTTCCTGGGCTGGCCCAAGTCCATCCTTCAAAAATACCATTTTCCTTGTGGCTCCCCAGGTTTGAGTTTTCCTGTTTTGTTTCTGTTTTCTAATTGACAGGGGTGGAACACACTGAAACCTGAGCCAGACCTACTGGTGTCAACCAGGTTTGGTATCAGATTGGTACAAAGATTACTGAGATCAGTGTTTACTGATGGCTGTGCATTTTGGGTCAGGCCCTTGAACTCGGGATGCTTTTTTCCAAGGGAAGCTGTTTGGGGTTCTTTACTGCTGGTAGGAAACAGAAAGGGAGCTGCAGTGGTGAGTTATGGGCATGACATTACTCCTGGGACCCCAAAAAAGAAATCCTATTAAAGAGAGTCCTTGTGATCTCATCGCTGTGTATTTCACGACTCTGCACGAGGCTCTGCTAAAGTCATTCCCAGAAAATTTCCCCTGGAAAGGCTCAGGGGAGAAAGGGGCTGGATCACCAGTTGGTCTGTTTAGCATTTACTGCCTCTGAAAGCAAGAGGGCTTTTTGTTGGCTTCCCCCCCNGAAGCCTGGAGATTCCTGGAGGAAAAGGCAAACCCAGAGAGCCAGGATGCAATATTTCACAGCCCTCCTTTGTGGGGAGCCTCAGGTCACTGTGCACCTCCACACATCACACCTGCCCCACTGACACTGCCCAACAAAACCAATTGTGTTTAATACACACTTTTCCAAAAGTCACAGCGTGAACAAGGACACACCCCAGCAAATGCCTGAGATCTTAAATAATCAGAGCAATCCCTAAGACAAGGGCCAGAGAGAGCCATCTCTAAGGTATGGCCAGCAGTCGTATTTCCAGAGGAATCCCAAACCAATGCACTCCCTGACAATTAATGCAGAGGTTTTAATAAAGTTCTCCTCTCCAAAGGATTCCTTGGATAAGAACTGCTCAGCACTAATCCCTCTGGATGTTTTCTGTCCATTACAGCCCCTGGTTACCAATCACATTAATTCAGCAACTGTAGGGAATTAATTCGTGCAAAGACATGATCCGCAGTCACTCATCCTTTCTCACTTCATCATCTTTTCTCACCCTTTTTCAGAGTATGAGTCAGGATAAAGTCGGAATTTTAAAACCACTCTTCTTCCCTCTTGCACAGCCAAATTCAAGTCGGGGCACTCCCAGATGCTGCAACTGGAAACAGTGTGGGGGAGAAGGAACAACTTGAGCCCACCCCAAAGCTCCTTTGGAGGCTCCATTTCAAATCCACAACCCCAAATACAGGCAATAAAGGACAAGTTGATGGGTTGGAATCTCCAAATTCAAACCAGTAGCCAAGGATAAGTCTCAGAGACACAGTAAGACATATCAGTAAAGAGCTTTTCCAAAACAGTGAGTTCATTTCATCACCAGCTACTGCATCTTGATGAGAATACAGCACAGAAATCTCAATTTGATTGAGTTTTATGTTCTACCAGATGAAGAAAAACTATGCATGCAAAGAAAAAAAACTGTTTAAGAGTTAAGATTATATATAAAGAACGTAATGCAATAACAATCAGCACTATGTTTAAGAGCTACACAAAAGCTGCAGCTTTCCAGATTGATACCAGCACAGGGGGGTGGGAGTTATTTCATTTTCTCACAGCTACAAAGGTAAAAGCCAAAAGAGGCATTTTTGGCTGCTCACACCTGTCTCTAGAGCTGTAGGTGAAGTCCCCATTAGAAATATCTCCATTCCCTCAACACGTTTAAAAGAACACAGTGCCTGTGATGTTCTGTACAGAGCCCTTGACAACATAACACAGAAATCTCTTCTGTCCAAGTTTCTCACCCCACGGTCCCAGCTGTGGGCTAAGCTGGGATGACCCTTCAGAACAGGCATATTTGGGGGTTTTTCTTCATCCCAACCCTTTCCACAGGACATGTGGTGGTGTGAAGTTCAAAGCTCAACAATCCTTGAAGCACAAATGCTGCAGACGACGTTTGACCGAAGTGCAAAGGAAGCACAAGCTCTTCTCAGGTTTTCTCTGCTCCCTCACCTTGTCCCCTCCTGGGGGACCTTTCCTCCTGCCACAGGCAGAAGTCACCGTCACCAATATGGTGACACGAGGGACACAAAAGGCTGGAAGAGCTTGGGAAGAAAAGAAACATGGCAACCAACTATTTAGTGTTCTCTGGTTTTAGGGTTGAGTCTTTGTCAATACTTAAGACTATTAATATCAACATATCAGGCATAAATATATTTCCATAAAAACTCCCCTGCCTCTCCAGTTAAGATTCCAGGTCACACGGTATCTCTGGCAAACACAACCAGTCTTCCAGGAAAACAGAGGTAACTTCGTATTTCTGATGTTCTCAAGACAGAAGCAATACATTTTCTTTTTTTTCCTTTTAAATATAAAACAAACAGAGAACCCTTGCAGGCTTTCACTATGAAGGAGCAACCTCAAAAGAAACCCGACCAGCCAAAACAACAAAACTAAAAAATGCAGGGGAAGTTTTTGCAAGTCCTTTCAACCACAGATGTGCTTCGTGGCTGTCTGCACTAAGTCACCACAACAACACTCCTCTTTTATTGGAATGGACACCATTTTTCTAGAACCTGGCTCAGACTCTGTCCTGGATATTGCAGCTCCATCACCATCCTTTGCACTGCAGAGAAGGGACAGAAGTTTTCTTTTCGCTTGAAAATCACCCTTTCTCCGCAACGCCAAATAAATGAGAAGGGAGAAAAACAAGTGTTTCATGTTGGGAAATACAAAGCAAGGTCTAAAATACACTCAGACCAATAAAATCAGATCCACCTTTAACTGTGGAATTGTTAGTTTCCTAACTGGATCCAGTTCCCACTGGATTTTGCCCTGTGGCTGCCAGACAGTGTCTGGACCCCTCCAAATGTCCCTCCCATAGCCATTTGTGTGACCTATCAGGGTCAGGAAAATGAGGCTTTATCCCTTCCTTGAGATTTCTTCCCTTCTTTTCCTCTTTTTTCTTTAGAGGAGACACATTTCTCAGTCCTGCCAGTCTCAGGGGAAACATAGGGAGTGAAAAACAGGAAAAAAAAGGTAAGATTGGAGTTCACTGGGGTTATAAAATCCCAACAGAACAAAATATGCTTGGGCTGCTCCATCTGAGCATCGTCTGAAGGGTTTTTCCCTCTGATAATCTGTTCCTTCCGGTGAGAGTGCCCCAAACGTGAGCTTTGCCTGCAGCTCCCTTCCCATCCCATCAGGAAAGACGATATATCCCAAATCCCTCCTTGATATATGGCAACGAGCTGCTTGCCAGTTCCAATCCCCACCTTTGCTCCTGCCCCTGTGCTGACTGGAAGCCCTTCTGAAGATGATCCATATTTCTTTTCCAGGCTGGGTACAGAGCAGGGCAGCTCCCAGGGCTGAACTTTCTGGGGTTGGGGGGGTGGGGGTGGGATTTAAGAAACGGCTCTAAATTACAGCTGGATGGAGGGACCTTCCAATGGAAAGGGGCAGTAAATCACCTGCCAGACGTCTCTGAGGCAGCTGGGAGAGCAAAGGAATAGGGGGGGTTCTTATCAGCAGCAGAAGGTACAAAATATTCAGCTGAGAAGGGAGGCAGAGGAGGATGACTTGGGAAATAACTGGGAAATCTCATCCGTACAGAACACTCAATTTGTGAAAATGCCACGATGTGGGGAATGCTGGTGTTTAGGAGAGGGAGAAGACTGAGGAATCCCTCTGCTTTTATAGGACAATTTTTAGCAAGGCTGCCTCCCTGTACAGCAATTTGCCTTTCCCTGCTCCACCACCTCTCCCAGGAAAACGCAACCAGATGTAACCAGTGCTCTTCCTATTTCCAGAGTGTGGAAGTTACAGAGAAATTTCGTTTTTAACTGTTGCACTGTGAGGATTGTGATGCTCTTGGGATTATTTCAGCACAGTTTAGCCTCTTGTTACTCCTGTAAATTTTTCTACAGCGTGGCAGGGATTTTCCCAAACTCCCAATGCTTAGGCTGACCCCATGATCCTCCATCTAAAGAGATGAGACATTTGTTCCAGCTGGTCTTCATATCACCTTGAATCTCCGCCTGACACTACTGAGGTGGAGAAAGTCTCTTATTTTCTGGAGGAAAACACCTCTAACAGCTCCCAGTCCCCACATTCACTCCTGGAACGAGCCTGGAGTGAAGAACAAGGTCATGCCTGGGAAGGAGACGAAGCCAAGCACGAACTGAAGCAGCAGATCCAAACCCACAGATGTGACGAATGTGATCCCAAACACTGTTTCATTTCAGCTTCACATCCTTTCTTCTTCCAGCGACTCCTGCTCACAGCTGGTCTTATTAGAAACAGTCAAGAGGTTCTATTTTAAAAATATATATATACCTTGAAAAAGGCACTGGTCTGCTTTCTTTGTCTCCTTCACATAATGTTCATGCCTTCAAAGATTACTATCAGAATTCTGAGTCATTTCCATCCAATTCCAATTAAAACATCATTAAAAAACCGTTCATTTTGTCATTCACTGTTTTCCTGAGAAGGGCAACACAGTTTTGCTCACAACACACATCCAATATCCATATTTGTACAAGAAACACCATCCATCCTTCCTGATCTGCAATAATTTTGCAATATTGCAAATATTGAAATACTTTACAATTTGGGAACACATCCATTTGTTAATTTATTATTTAAAATCAGCCAAGCAATTTTTATAACCCTTTTCATGACCTCTAGCTAACAAATGACTTGTTACTAACCCTTCAAACTTTCCACACAATTAAAAAATGATTAACAACTGATGAATGGGCTACAATTGAAGAAATTAGGTTGCAATTAAGAAGACATTTAAATGAATGTTTAAAACTACTTGGATTATAATTAGAACCAGATCGACTACGAAGGTCACTCAAGTGGTGCTCTCGTGGCATCAGATAATTCAGCCAATAAAGCCGAATTTAGTGGTCACTCTTGGACAGGACTGAGTGGCTGGAATCCTCCCCAAAGGATTAACCAAGCCAGCCAAAGCCAGAGGTTGAGCTTAAAACTCACCCCAGGTCTCAGTGTGGGTTTTCAGGTGCAAAACCACCGCGTTTCTCTCCTGGGATCATCCGAGTTTCACCCAGGAAGGATCCATGAAATACCATGAATGGAACAGATGCGATTCCAGAGTCCGTGGATTTCTCCCAGCCTGGCACCAGAGCTGTGAGGGATCAACGGGGCAGAATTCCCAACTCCTTCAGCCCCCACAGGGGTGTTCTCAGGCTTGGGGACCTTCACCAAGGCAGGGCTGGAAGGAAAGGAATTGCACATCAAGTGCTGGGAATTGCTCTTGGCTCCTCTGCCAATCTCAGCCCTGTTTCAAGGCACTCAAAGGTCTGGATTTCCAGTCT
Source organism: Grallaria varia (assembly GCA_013396735.1). Lineage (NCBI taxonomy): Eukaryota > Metazoa > Chordata > Aves > Passeriformes > Formicariidae > Grallaria > Grallaria varia. The sequence goes on from VWZG01001374.1 coordinate 663,895, forward strand.
TTCAAGGGGGTTGGACACTCATTCCAAATGGCTTCAGGCAGTTTGGGAAAATCTCAGTCCAGAGTTCACACTTAACCAATTTCTCACATGAAAACCTGTCCCTCACTCTAAAAAAAATAAATCATATTTATCCAGTTTAACATCTCTGCACAGAAACTGCTCTACATAAAACCAGTAATCACTAAATTCAAGCCAAAAAAATGCCAAGACTCTTGTAACAAACCTCTAGGCTCACACAAGAAACTCATCTTTCCTTACACCAAGATAAAACCAACAGTTTGGATTATTTTCTTTTCCAAAGTAACCAACACTTGTGGAGACAGACTGTGGTCTGTGTTTGGCCTTGTGGACGTTCCATCTGGCCCATCACTACCGACCAAACCTCTGCCTTTTCCTGCTCTCACATTCCCACTTGGAGTGCTTCTCCCTCCTCAGCCCCAGAAGAAATGACACCACATTTTAAATCAAATTATTAGCCCAGAAGGCTTCCCCTTCTGTGAATCCCCTCTGTCCTTCTGCTCTGGGGGACAAGTTGTGCCTTTCTTTTGCATTTTCTCCAGTTCCCAGCAGGACGTGGCAGAAGGACACACCTCCAAAGATGTTGCCTTGGAGCCTCTGACAGCACCTTTAAGAAGCACTAAAGACTGTTGGCCATGCTGAGACCCCTCCAGCTGGAGCGGGTGGTTCTGCACACTGACATGCAGCAGCTCCTTTCAGCCCTAATTTGGGGAGCAACATTGCCCTTCTTGTGCCCTGTGTCCCATCAGTCACGTCAGCCAAACCCAAGTCCTCACTGGTTACCAAACCCCCCAGGCAGGATAATGCAAAGGGAATTTTCTGTGAACCAGAGCTTGTGCTTTCACCTTATTGGCACCTGAGGATCCCCCAACACCAGCAGAGCCAGCTCCTCACCAGCCCTGACTGAGCAAGAGGTGGGAGACCAGGAGAGCCCACAGCTGCCTCTGTAGCTGCCTTTCCAGAGCCTCTGGAAAAGACTTGATCCATGTAACTCCTTCCAGCTCATTTTTTGCCCTTTTTTGTTTTTCAGGACATAGGCTGGAGGCTCTTTCTCCCATTCAAAGCTTCTAAGACTAAAACAGGAGGTATCAAAGAACTCTACGGCTTCCCCTGCATGGAGCTGAATTCAGACTTTGATTTCAGCACCAACTGGTATCCTTGGGCTTGTTCCACAGAACTGAATCCACATCTTTGCCTTGAACAGGAAGATTTACAGATTTAAGACAACAGGGAAAGTTATCTAAAGGAGCTGCAAGCCAGACTGAGGCTTGATCTGGGGGAGCTGAACCTTAAAACGGTTTATAGTGAACTAGCACAAATAGGCATTTCCAGGGGAGGTGGAAACCAATCAGGATAGGAATAATTATGGATGACAATTCATGTGTTAGAGGAAAAGAAAAGATACTTTGCTGGACAGAAGGAAACGAGAAACTCTGAAACCCTGTGTTGTCCCAGACCACTTATAAATAGCATCACCAGCCCTTCCCTTCCCAGAGATTTCAATATTCATCAAATTCCCTATTAAATTGCAAAGGCTAGCTGGGAAAACAAAACAACATGACCCCCTGAGACCAAATCCAGTGCTGATGTAAAGCCTATGGAGTGGTTCCAGCTTGTACTAGGCCTGACTGAGCTCCCACCGTCCGCTGTCCCCTCTGATGTCAGGTTGATGGATTACAACTTCCTAATGCAGGACTGATGCATTATGACATCCTAATGTTGGGACGATTGATTGGGACTCTTTTTTTAAGTATGGCTTACTAGGCAATTATTGACACCATGCCTGCATTAGAGCCCTAATTCAGCACAAGGGGGCTGCCAGGCCAGTGCTGTGGGAACAGATTAACCTATTCCAAATTTTATAGAGCAGGGTGAGACGGGGCTTGTTCTGGGACACGGCCACCCCCTCATTACAGGCCTTCAGAGACAGCAAAAACTAAACAGCTTATGCCACATCTCGAAGAAAATTGCTTTATCCCTTCACCTCTAAGTGGATTCAGACACTGCCAGTTGACTTGGGAGTGCTTTGGGGTCAGTGCACACACGCCGGAACACGGAGAGGGGGGGGAAAAAAAATCCAAATAAAGGGAAGAGAGAGGTAAAAGCCAGTGCTGTCAGCTCCTACCCTCCAACATCTGTGAATAATGGGAGTGCAGAGCCAAGGCTGGGAGCGGGGAGGTGAAGGGAGAAAGGGATGCCTGTAAGAGTGACAAACAAGTCCAAAGGGACTTGCCTGCTCTCAGATGTCACTGGGGAAGCAGACAGGAGACGGGGGAGGCGAGGAAGAGAGGAGGTCACGGCTGGAATACCCAGAGCGAGTGGACAATCAAATGTTTGCAGCTGGGCTAGGAAATGGCAATCCAGTTGCAGAGCACATCTGGCTCCCTCCGTGAGCGCCGTGGGGCCACCTGGTTTTAATCATGCTGGGATCACCTTTGAAAAACAGAACTTAATCATAGGCCTAGTCCTAGCAATAGTGTTACATCCAGACTTCTCTCCAGGGGAGCAGAGGGAGGGAAAGGGAGGAGGGGGAAGATGAGGGGTTTTTTTAAAAAAAAAGGATATTTCTTCAGTGTTTTGCTCAATCAAGCCCGGAACTTTGTCAACAGATTCCTCTTCGTCAGGTTAAAAGGAGTCACTTTTGATTTTCTGCCTCTTTGCATTTGATTCCTGCTTATCTTACACTTCCCTTATTGTTTTTTCAACAGGTTACGTGTGTGTGGTTGCTGAAGAGCACAGCAAGTAGAGAAGCAGCTCTGGAAGGAGTTATTGCCTCTCCATCCCACCTCCTCCCACCACAGAAATGGACTTTGGATTAAAAGGCCTTGCACCTTTCCTGGATGGCCTTCAAGAACACAGGCAGGGGTGCCATGAGGACAAACCTGCCCAAAGAGCATCATCCTTCATCTCAATGCTCAACACCAAGTCTGCCCAATCCACACTTTCCTTCCAACAGGGTCTGGGGACAGATTTTCAGGAAAAACTCTCCAGCACAGAGTAACCAGCCCTGGGAACACCTTACAGATTTTATCAATCAAACTCTTAAAGATATGTTTTTTCTGTCCCAGATTAATTAAAATCAATCAGCACATTCTGATCTGAAAAATGTTGGCAGGGGGGGCAGAGGGAAGATGTGCTAATCTCATCTTGGACATGGTACAGTTTGAGAAGTGCAAAAGCAGTTCAGCTGCTGAAAAATACCCCATCATTTGCTCTTCCAGTATCATCTGGAATCAACCCATGGCAGCGTCTAAGGAAAAAACCCAAAGAACAAAACCTCAGCCCTCTTCATCTTCACTGTCTTTGCTCCTCACATCTAACCTCCATCACATCTCATCTCTAGAAAAGCAGCATCTGAGCAGCCTGTGACAGAGGCCACAGTAGAAAAGAAACATTCATTGTTTCTTCATAATCCTTTTCCATACTAATTCAAGGGTATCAGATGGAGGTAGCAGACATCAGGCTCAGAAATACAAAGACAGCATTTCTTTACCTGGACCATTGTTAAACAATAGAACTCATTGCCATAAGTTGTGACAAACACCAAGAGTTTACACAGTTAGAGATGAGGTCAGAAAAGAGGGAGAGGAGGCAGGAATCAATCCTGAAACTAAAGCATCCAGGGGGCAGAGATGAAGGGATACCACAGTGTCCATAAACATAAATCAGACTTTGAATCCTTGCTGACAAGTTGCTGGAGCAACAGCAGGTTCATAAAGCCCAGGTCTCAGCCCGATTTCTCTCCCTTCACATGGAGAGGAAACAGTAAGTCAATTCTAAGCAACTCTTGCTTGAGGAACGAGATGATCCTTAATGCCCCTTGAAACCCAAACCATTCCATGATCGTTGGAAAAAAAGCAAGAAAAAACAAAAAAACAAGAAAAATGCAAAGGAAGACTCCTCAGGCTCAGGGATGTTCTCACAAACACAAAGCCTCAGTTCAGCTCCTCACAGCCCAGTCTGTACTTCAGGACCAGAGATCTAAGTGTGCACGGAGACACGACCTGACAAGACTTTGCACCTTCTGGTAACGCAAAGGAAGCCTCAAACCTTCAGCCCTACTTATCAAATCCTTCAAATAACTAACCTTTCTGTTAGAGTTAAGATCAGATCATGGATAATCTCGTGTGCATGTAGTTCATTTTCTCACAGATACTGGGGTTAGATTCCCTGCAATGCTTCGGCTCCTTCACACTGCTGTCGTGCTGCAAACAAGCTTTAAACTCAGCTTAACCACACCAACCACAAGTTGTTTTAGATCTTATTAGAAAAATGACTTAATTTCCGGTGTAATCTTGTACAGGAGCTCAAACAGCAACAGTGTCAGTATTGTAATATAATCTGGAAGTATTATAGTAAAAATAAACATAGTCAAAGAGCATTTCACAAATGTTAATTATTACTAGGGGAGAAAATCCTGTCAGACAGGTATGTGATAGTAATAGTTATCTTATTTTACAGGCAGAGAAACTGAGCCAGAGATTAAGAAGTTAAGTGACTTGCCCAAGGCCACAAAGAGAAGCAAAGTGAGAACAAGGACTAATAAGCAGGAATTCCCAGCAGCCCTGCAGGCTACAAGGCCCTTCTCTATCCACCTTTTTCACAATTCCCAAATCAGATCCACTTGATTCCAATGGCCTCAGAAGAGATTTTCTGATAAGGAGACCTGCCTGACAGAGAATACATCAGGAGTGTGCAACTAGGACTCTTAAGAGTTATCTTGATTTTTAGGAGGTTGGCTTGGAAGCAGCATTAAGGGCACCCAAAACATCTTGATGCAGCAAAAAGGAAATGATGTGTTTTCTCTGTGCCTGTCTAAAGCAAAGCCTTGGGAAAGGACAGGGTGTTTCAGTAGTTGGAGTATCACGGCGGCCTTTTTCTCTCTGCTAAAGGTCTCTCCCATCACAGCTGCTTTTTTGCACTGTAAAACGAGGGGAAGGGAAGCCAGAGACTGCTCCCGTGGCTTGGAAAGACAAGGCTCGCTGTGCCACCTGCAGGGCTGGCTGGAAAAGATGCCTCTCGTAGGGATTAGTGCCGGCTCCAAGGCAGGAGCTGCTGTTCCCCTCCGGGATGGAGCAGCTTCCCAACAGTGAACCAGCCTGGTGAGCAGGAACATGAAATGGGCTATAGGATGATCCTGTCTCGTGCCATTGGGTGGATTCACTCCATCCCTACCTGGGCTCACCAACCTGGGAAATTTATGTTCTGTTGAATGGGGGAAACTTTAAAAAAAACCAAAACACAAATGAGAATCAAATCAGAGTTATGGTGTTCACACACAAGTTCCATGGAACATCTCCTGTCCGGATCTACCTCTGCTCCCCCCTGCGCTGAGCTGCAGTTCTTTGCCAGGACTCTTTCATTACGTTTTGCTTCCGATTTAATGCAATTATCTCCCCACAATTAGTTGCTGATATTTCTCCAAATGCACATCTTTACCGAGCGTTTGCTGGAACAAACAACCTGAACAAACGAGTTCAGGAGATGGCTTAAATACACACCTAAAATACACACCTAAAATATATGCCTGAAGCCAGGATAGAAAAAGATCAAAGCTTGTCAGGAAGGTTAAAAATACGTGTTTGATTTGGGCTGAGGCCGCCTTTGCCATCTTTCTTGGTTGGGAGAACCTCCAGTGGAGGACAGCAGCGGTCAGAAGCTGAAAGATCTATTTGAAGTCATTGTGCCTTTGCTCCTGGGGCTCTGTGCTGGACAGGCAGCCCGGAATAATGAACTCTTCGTGATTTGATCCTCCTGCCAACACAAACACTCCTTCCCCACCACGCTGATTCCACCTGCCTTTGCTCCTGGTTTCAAGGTCCCAGGAGATGGGGCTTCCACCACTTGCACTACAAAAATCGCTTACACAGCCTGGTGGATTCGGCCCCTGGGGAGGCTTTGGGTTTTTTTATTGTGTTTGGTTTCAGTGAGAGCCTCGGAGGTGTCGGCCGGTGATTGATTATTGTTTGTATTGTGGTAGCACCTACAGGCACCCGCTGAAACTGCAGAGCGGCTCTGCGAGGTGCTGCTGAGCCCCAAATCCTGGTGGGATGGGCAGCTCAAGCCACGAGGAGACACAGAAACACGAAAGGATTGCCCAAGCTCCTATAAAGGAGGGGAAACACCTCGCTACAAATCCGAGCCAGCTCCTGCCTTCCCACCTGGGTGTCACATCCAGAATTGCCCCTGGGGCCGCCAGGTGACATGGGCAGCCCCACGCGAGTGGTTGTCATGAAAGGAGCACAGGAAATAATTATGCTACAAAGTGAAACAATAATCCCATTACAAATAAGGCCCGTTGGGGCTGAGGCTTGTCCTCCACGGCCCCAGTGCTGCAGCAGAAGCAGGTTAAAGCTCCAGGGCAAGGGGTTCCCTCAAGCCGTGGGGGAAACAGGGAGAGTTCTGAGGACAGCAACAGAAATGAAGACAAATAAAGAAAGCACCAAAGGTTAAGCCATCAGATGAGGTTGCAGGAGGTGGTGGATCATGTGATCCTCTTGTGTTTTAATTCAAGTCTTCCCTTCCCGCTTAAACAAATCCCCTTTTTTGGACACCAATGGCCTCCTTCCCATTTGTTCTCAGATGGGGTTTACTCTGAGGAGCAGCACCTGGACTAAACCATCATTCCAGAGATAAAACAAATCATTTGTTGGCTCCTCAGATGGTGAGGGGGACACAGGTATTAAGATGAAGGTTAACACCTTCATTCAAGCAGGCTCTCCATTCCCTTGGGCAATCACTCAACAGCTCTTCAAAGGGATCCCAAGATCCCACTGATTCCATGACCTTCTTCCTTCCCCACTCAACTCCTGCAAGCCAGCAGAGCACAAAAATACAGCTCTGAAGCGTAAAAAGAAAAAAAATTACTATACTGTGGTGTCTGTTACTCTGATGGATGGTTCAAACAGAAGCTAAAACTTGAGATGCATAAATAACTGATTTCGTATTTGTTTGAATTATAGAAAAATGAAGGAAGAGAGATTAGTTGGGCAGCAAACCAAAATAAACACTATTTTTTCAGATTTTTTTTTTTCAGCGAACTGAAAAACAGAACCTAGTAACATTTTGGCCTCAAACAAAACATTTAACTTGACCCAAGGAAAAATACTTAAAAATAACACTGGAGTTAATTTCTAAGTTTCTCATTTGAAACAAAAATACTGAGCTGCTTTTTTTCCCCTCCCACTGTCCAAGTGTTCTGACCAGTTTCCAAAACTGGTAGTAGGGCACATTGTCTCTGGTTTAACCAATGGATTTCAGCATTTCACTTTGGGATACTTTGTTTAACCAAAATCTGCATTTCCTGTGTGGAAAAAGAAGAGGTTTTGGGCAACAAGTGCCTGAGCTTTGGTCAGCACAGATGGCACCTCTGACACAGCCCTGCCCTGGGGAGCACCAACATGGGCACATCCCAAAGACCTTCTCTTCCCAAGAAATTCATTATACATTCATTGACTCTGCCTACATTCCTACAACCCAAACAGCTTCCTGGGCTGCCTCGATGGCACCACGCTGGACTCACCCACTGCCCTGTAAGGACAATCCAAGGGGGTGGCACAGCCTGGGTGCCGCTTTGCTGGCACAGAACCCCACGGGCTACACCCCAAGTTTTTTAATCATTAGGTCCCCCTAAGCATGAAAAAGTATCTTTCAAAGCAAGGAAACCCACAGAACATGAGGATCCCATCAAAAGATTAAAGCTCCACTTTGTGTGTCAGCATTTGGTCAGACTGGAGAGGACACTGAGGCTGCAATTTAACCTGGAAGGTAGAGCAGCACAGAATGTGGGCAAAGTGGTGCTTTTACTCCCTGTTCCTCTTCTCCTGTGATTCAGGAGCATCTTGGGAGAACGTACTTGCTGCCAGCATGTGCCACCACCACTGGGATCCTCCCATCCCGTTCCTGACGTCTGTTTATGAGGCTGAGAAAACCTCTCAAGAAACCCACCATAATCCACAGGCTGTCTAAAATATCCACAGGAGCCCTCCTGAGTCACGAAGATGACAAATGTGTATCCAGCCAGGGCTGTTCTCCACTCCTTCAGTTTCAGCAACACCAAATGAACTTTCAGAGCATCATGACCCTGCGAAGCCAAATCATGCGTCCCTGGGGACCATCTCATTCCTTTCTCGCTCCCCCTCACCAAATGAAGCCCGGAGTACGTGCGTCATTCTGACACAGACCCGTCAGGAAGTGATGGGAAGAGGATAGGTTTTCCAGCTCCTAATGCCCCGGCTGTGTCCCTGCAGCACGAGGTCCCCGATTCCCACAGTACCCGGCGGGTAACCCGAGGAGCCATGACCAATGTGCTGTCGGATTAGCGTGGCTGGTGACACTGTCAGCAGCTCTCTGCTGGGCTCTTTAAGAGAATATCCTGCTGGGACTCACAACAAGTCTTGTGTTCGGCAGGCACAGGGATCTCACCCAGCGCATTAAAACGCGCCACAGCGGATTTCAGGATTCCTGCTCGGAGGCCTCCCAGGGACTGACCCCGCTGGCGTGTGCTGTGCCCAAGGGAAAAGCCACCTGCTGCACAAAACCTGGGCTGCCAAACACCCAGACCCACCTGTGACATGGGGCACGGGAGGCTGGGGCTGCAAAGTTGCTGCTCAACTTCTCCGTGGTTGGCAAAGGAAGGGACGGGTTCCATTCACTGCAGCAATTTGTCTAAAGCACGTTGAGTCCAGTATTGTAACTCTTCAATACTGATGTTTGTTATCTTAATTAGTAATTGCAAAAAGCGGGCTGACTCGCTCACAAGAGGGGCTGGGGAGACCACTGGTTGGACCAGCCTTGCCCCGAGCACATGCACAGCTGGCTGGGAATCCCTGCAGCAAAAGCCACCTCTGGAACCACCTCTCTCCAGCCTGTGACAGACAGAGCACTGGGTAACCAGCCCAGAGTAGAGCAGGGAACTGAAACTCAGAGATATGCCCAGGATCACAGAATGGGTCAGGTGGGAAGGGCCCACAGTGGGTCATCTGGTCCAACCTCCCTGCCCCAGCAGGGTCATCCCAGAGCACATGGTGCAGGATCATGTCCAGAGGGTTCTGGAGTATCTCCAGGGAGGGAGACCCCACACCCTCACTGGGATATCTGTTCCAGTGCAGGGTCATTCACAAAGCAAAGAAGTTCTTCCTTATGTTCAAGTGGAACTTCCTGCCAATTCTCTCTTGTCCATTGCTGGGCCCTCCTGAGCAGAGCCTGGTCCATACTCTGCCCTCTCCCTGCAGACACTGACAGACACAGGTGAGGTCCCCTCTCAGTGTCTCCTCTTGAGGCTGAGCAGGCTCAGCTCCCTCAGTCTTTCCTTGTAAGAGAGATATTCCAACAACACTCCATGTGAAAAAACACTCAGCAGTGTATGAAGGAATGCAGGAGGGATTTGCATTTTTGCTTGATGAATACCACAGCGCCAGAGAAAAATGCTGCGTCTCTAAAAAGCAACAGTGCAAGGGAAAGGGGCAGGGGGAAATCAGAGGGATGGAAATGCCTGCACAGGAACACACCAAGAACACAGGGCTTAGCACCTCTTCTGTTTTGCCATGGGCTCTGTCCCTCCTCAAGTGTCAGAACTGCAGGTTTGCATCTCCTTGGGAAGTTAATGCCTTAATCAGCACAGCACATGCTAAACGCAGCGATGGGGATTGCTTCCCCTTAAGCCAAAAGCACGGAATGCCCCCAGTTCCAACACTCTGGGTATGGGAACGTCCTGCTAAACCAGGCCCTGCCCAGTGTGTGGACACCAACCACATGGCAGCCCAAGGTAACGTGCCTGCAAACACGCTCTGATCGCACCGGAGGAGCAGGAACACTCCGCTGGGCTGCGGCTCCTCCTGCTTTCTGCCTCTGGCCCCCCACGCTCCAGAAGCAAACACGGGCGCATCTGGCATTTACGGAGCTCCAGCACTTCCCAAGACCTCCTGGAACACACAGCCCTGGCCGCCGAGGGGTCCCCAGCTCTGGGCGAGGGGTCAGACTTAGGAACTGTCAACAGCTTCCTAATGTATGCTCTTTCTCTGGGAAAGGGGGTCCCGGGTTTTATAGCCTAATAGATTCGTTAATCGGAACACACACAGGCTGGGAAAGCCACTGTTTGTTTTCTCTGACAAGTTTGGCATTTTCCTCCTGGGAGCCAGGAAGCTTTAAAGGCATGAGACTCTCCCACTTAACTGGACAAGAAAACCAGTCTGGACAAACTGAGACATGTCATTGTGGCTGCTTAATTTTGAGCCAGAAGGTGCCGTTTCAGAGACTTTACAACAACATCAATGTCAAGGGAAAGGAAATTAAATTCCCCTCCCTCTCCTCCCCTGATGTCTCCATTTTCCCCAGGCTTCACTGCTGGACCTCAGGACAGTCTGGCCCATCACAGGCCCACTGTATGTGGCTGTGCTGGTAATAACGATGTTCACATCAGAAAGCTGTTCCAGAGGGAGTGCTTGAAGAAAGCAAGCCCTCAGTGTGCCACAAACTGCCCCTGTTCACCCCTGACAGCGCCTGAGAAACCAGAAACAAGAAGTGGCAAACACAGAGAGTAAAAGCCCTAAAAGAAACTACACCCCCTTCACATCAGCAGTTCCCGAACTGGGATGCAGACTCTGCCATCAGAGTGAGGACTTGCCATAAATAACTGCCAGACAATCACAAAGGGGAATTCCAAGTGTTTCCAAGGCGGTGTAGCCCAACCACTAAAAATGAAAAAAGCATCTTTAATCCTAGAAGCTGCTATAATTTATTACACTTTAATGACCTGGTTGAGACAAGAAAATTGGACTCTAAGATTTTATGCCATCGAGAAGGAGGAATCAACGGGAGGATTTCAGCAAAAATAATTTCAGCCTCTTTGCCTCATGGCTTGCTAAGCAGTGCAACTCTCTGCTAGGAAATCATTCCAGCACCAGGAATCCTCTCAGGATGAAAGGACCCTCGCTGTATTCCTGGCACAGAACCACCACCGGAGTCCTCGTGCAGCATCCAGCTCAGCACATCCCCAGCCGAGGGTTTACACCAGGGAAGGGAGTTTTCAACACTTCTCCTATTTCTTACAGCTTTTCCTAAGCATCTGCTGTAAGGCACTGCCAAGCACAGTTTCTGGGGACAGGCAGACCTTTGTTGTCACCTCCCTGCCAGGTCTGAGGCCCTGCTCCATGGGCACATTCCCATTCTTCCTTTGTGATATTCCCCTGTCCTTCACTGCTTAGGCTGGAATTCTTGGTTTCCACAACCTCCTCTGTCTCTAGGACTGCAGCTGTTAAAACACTGTGGGATGGATGTGGGATTCAGGAAGGCAAAGGGGTGCTGGAAGAACATTCCATGATCCTTCTTTAGGCTGGGAACTCACTTTACCTTTGAGTTTTTACACCCCAAGCCACGCAGGCACCTCCCCTGTCCCTGGCTGGAGCAATGCTTGGATCTTGCTGAAGTCAAAGCATGTCCCATTGAAGTCACAATGAAACGCTCCTTAAGTGCTTTGCTGAATCAGAGCCATCATAACTATCCATTAGGCTTTGATCTGGTTAATGTTTGTCCAAATATGGCCCCACAACGGGAAAGCAATGAACCATTATTAAAAGAAGGAAGGACAGCTGGAATTATTTTAGTGTACAACTGCATGCACAAACACACAGCAAGCAACAGATTGAAAAGCTGTTCTTGTTATTCCTCAAATTATTCTTCTCTCGTTCCCTTCATTCCAAAACTATTAATTAGGGTCTTATTTTTGTTCCACCCCCTCCCCCTTAATGTACTCAGTGCTCATCCAATTTACACACACGGTTTATCTTGGCAAAAAAAGAAAGGGAAGCAGAAGAATCTCTGCACAGGGGTGGAGGGGGAGAGGTGTTTGTTTGAGGGGAGTCACCGCAGTCATCACTCAGTCTCTGTGCAAGGAAAGAAGGAGAAAGGCTAAGCAGGCTTAACTCTTCATGCTATTTATACACCCCAGACATGTGCTGTGTGCAACTGAAAGGCAATTAAGTGAATATTTGCCTCTTCTTCACTCACACACAAATCTATTCTGCCCATTCCTTAACAAAAAAAAAAAAAAAAAAAAAACAAAAAAACACAAACAAAACCAAAAAAAACAAAAAAGCTGGCCTGTTCCAGTCCAGTTTCTTGAACAGCAGGTCTGTTGTCAGAACATGCAGGAGGAAGATAAAATTAGAAAGACCTGACCCCACCCAGGACAGCCAGGTAAAGCTAAAGCAGGGTCCACCCTCAGGGAAGATGATGACTGTATTCCTCTCTCCAGCCTGAACATTCCCCACCATTCCTGAGGTTACAGGAGTCATTGGCCCATCCCGAGTTCAGGATGAGTTGGGGGTCACCCCCCACTGCACCCCCAGCCTCTGGTGCAGGCCAGTGCTGGCAAAGAGAGGGGCCACATCCACCTCCAGGCATGACGGTGGCCCCAGCACCTCACCCGTGGACTGCGACAGAAGGTCACCATCATTTTCTAAATCTTCCTGAGCCCTCTCTCTGATGACAGGACTTGAGGACTTCACCTTTGCCATTGCAAAGATACTGAATGTTCTGTTTGGACAGCAGACATTTAAGAGATACGCAAACAGACTTTGTGGTATGTTCTGATTAGAAAACACAAGTAAAAAGGCTCTCTTGATGTGCCTGATTAGACTATTATAAATAAGACAGACAAGTTGTTTCAAAACCAGTCTTCCATTCCCCTAGAGCTGATAAAGAGCAGCTCTGCAGAGGTGCAGAGCACCGGCCATCTCTCCTGACTTCAGTGCGCCTGTGAGTGAAGGTGGAGGTGCACCCACGTGTGGGTACCCGTGTTCAGCCCCCCAGACAAGCTGCTTTTCAGATGGAGCCTCCTCACACTGCTCTGCCTCAAGGAAACATAAATATCAAAGGCAAGGTTAGCGTGAGCAAAGGGCCGCTTGCCCAAAGTCCGGCATGGACAGGAGGCACCACCCTGCCCGTTTCCTGTTTTCCACTGGAACTTGTGCAAGGAACTCCTGTCCCCTTGCCCAAACCCCATCCCAGAGCCTTGCTTCAAAGCCACAGCACACGCAAGCCGGGGCCATCCCGCTGGAGCTGCTGGGAACAAAGCCCGGAGGGAGACGGGCACTTCCCAACACTCGCCACGGCACGCGACCTGTGCCTGGGGCTGATGGACCTGAGGGTGGTCCCCAACCCCACCGGCACCCTGCGAGCAGTCAGAGCAGCACAGCACCCCTGGCCTCGTGGTCCTCAGACCCTGAGCCCCATCCCCAAGCTGGGGGAGCAGCACTGGGTGGTACCAGCCTTGGAAATGCTTTGGAGGCCACAGACACAATGTGCTGAACATCCGTGTCATCTCACTGGAAGTTTGGATCCCACCTCGCCCTTCAAGGCACAAGCACCCAGGCAGTGCTGGGAGGGCAGATACTGAACCATTCCATGATCCATCATCTCCTGCCCATGCTGAAGGGAAAGCAACCCCTGGGGATGGCTGGGTTTGACACAGCTCTGACTAAAGCAAATGGAAAGACCACCACTCCTTTCCAGAGGAACATAAGGCATTCCTTTATGGCTCAGCCCAGCAGTCTTAGTTTCACTAAACCCAGTCTATTCTGCCTCATTTTCTGAGACAGGTTTTTTTTTTTAAAAAAAACTTTTTCCCATTCAGATTGTGATTCGTCATTTCAAAACAGAACAATAAAACAAATTGGAAAACCCTTTTCCTCTCTTCTAACACTACGGTTTATTCTAGTAACGTATTTTTAGACCTCTGACACGTATATAAAAATATATGTTCCCAGAGGAATTTCATACCACTATGCCATGTGAACTTGTTAGAGCACTTACTACTGACACACCCAGATTTATTGCTTCCCATGCTCATCCATAGTTTATTTTTTGATGTAAAAAGAAAACAACCAAAACAAACTCGTAAAAATAAAAAGGCAGGTATTTGTATGCTTGGCTAAAAATAATGACTTTTTTTTCAAGCTGTGCACTGATATAAGATTTATCTTCTTTCTACTGAATTTTTAGGCCAAACCCTTTTCTTTTTTAGGGACACTTGATAAAAATGTAGATATGCCAGTATTTTTAAACCAACTTCTTTTTAGCTTCTTTTTGTGCTGCTGAAAACCTAGCGTGCATAGAAAATGAAGAATTTTCCCACAGAAATAGTCAGGATTCTCAAAAACACAAGATCTGATTACGTCTGGACAGCTTTGGAGGCCTTGATAAAAGATTTACATATGGAAGTCCAAACTTTTGTGATGTCTGTTCTGCCTCCCTACAAGTACTTTCACATATTTCCCTCCCAGTTCAGAGGGCTGGGCACATCCGAAGGACAAGCTGTAGTTTTAACTGAAAACTTGGTAACAAATCCGATTTCAGTGTAAAAAAATGGGCGAACAGTTGGGAGGAAACACATACCAAGATTTTGTCTCAGGTCCTGATCAGATTTAGCAAGAGGGGACGGACAGAGGGATGGAAGAGAGGAAAAAGGAAGGCAAGGAAGGCAAGCACTGACCATGGACATGATGTCCAGGCTCTTGGAACCCTCGAGGGGCTCGTCCCAGTGACAAGGCACTGACCTGCCCCTGGATACCAACAGCATAGGATGGGCACTGAGGCTGCACAGGAGAATTTATTGGTCCATGAAGTTTTCACAAGCTCCCAAATGATTCAATTCCATTGAATCCAGCAGGAATGAACTGTCTGAATACCTATTATAACTCGAATTTGCATACAGGACTAAGTATCTTCTGGATTCAGAAGAGGTCTTTTCCAAACCCTTTGATTCTGTGATTCCTCCCAAGGTCCCCTCTGGCTGTACCTGCAGGGAATGCACTTCCCATTGATTTACATCCCACTTGGACAGTCGTTTAGCTTTCAATACACCCCCTGGTTCCCTGCACTAGGACACAAACCAACATGAAACAGCAGGGCACATAAAGTTCTAGTGCAGTTCAGGTTTGTTAAATCTTCAGCTCACATTTGGGGTGCAGATCTGTGTCCACACTGCTAAAACTAAGCACAGCTGAAAACCAAGCTTTTTGATCTCTGTAAAAATGAAGGAGTGGAGCTCCTCTGCAAATCTGTCCTCAAAGAAAGGCTCTGCAAAACCTGCTCAGCCATTGCCATGCTCTTCATTCCTTTGAGCCCTCTCTCGTAAAGGAAGGAATACATTCCATGACCCTGATTATCCTCCAAGGCCTCTGGAATAGAGAACTGGAGGTGCCCAGCTCGTCACCCACTTTCCCTTAGTAACAGCATTACCCTGATGAGATCTATGAGTAGGAAGAGCATCTTTCTAGGAAGCATGAATTCCACAGGCAAGACCTGAATTCAAAGGGAATCTGGCACCCTATTGAATGTCTCCTCCTGGCCAGGGCACCGGGTCAAGTACTGCAAGCCGTGATAATGAGCCTTCACTCTGACAATTCTGACCAGTAGCTGTTGTCATCCTGACTGCTTCGAAACCATCAAGAAGACACTGAATGACTTAGGCAGGGTTTATTTTTGGTATACAAATGTAAAGGAAAATGAAATTCAATGTCACAATGTCTGCCTCAGTCTCTGGAAAATGTGATTTCAGAAGCACATGAAGAATCTCCCCAGCCCAGAGTGTGCCTTCTCTAACCAGATTTCCTTTTCTCAGTCACTTAAGGAAGACTTTTTGGCTTTTTTATTTTCATTCTTTCCTTTTTTCTTTTTTTTTTNGAACCCTTAAAATTCCATCTTTCCTACAAAAGATTTTCTGCCTGAAGGAAGAGTTCTGTCATGAATTGATGTGTACATCACATCTCAGCCAGGGAATGCTGACCAGAAGCAGCTGCCTCTACTGTGCCAACAGTGGGGACAGAAGAAAGGTGGGGAGCAGGACACACAACTGAGTGGGAATTTTAATTCCAGCCCTTTTCTTGTGCCCTCCACCATGTGCATCGCACAAACATGTCCTCACTTTGGACCAGTTACACCCCATCCTCACCCCTTTGCAATACTCCCAGGCTGTCACTGCCAGCACCCAGGAGGGATGAGATTCCAAAGGCTCCAAGGCCGGGAGGGTTCTCAAAGTAGCACACACAATATCCTGGCAGGAAGAGCCAAATGAGAGACAGGCTGTGCTGAGCTGGAGTGGTGTGTGAGACACTGGCAGCTCTGGGAAGGAATAACCCAGCCAGAGGAGAAAGCCATGGCACTAAACTGTACAGGCAGACCAATTCCAGCTCTGTGACATCAAGCACATGAGTGCTCCTCAGGCTTCCTGTCTGTGAGATGGCAGTAAGAGTCTTACTTTTGTCTTTTTTAAATGTGTTTTTTCCACTGTTGAGTGCATCACTTGTTCTAGGGGCACGTAACAGGGACTTCATCTTAGTTTTGGCTATAGTTTCTCTTGTAATAACTTCATATTGTGCTGTGGTTTAATAAGGAGATATTTGCCCACAGTTACCCAAAGCTGGTGTGGAAAGCTGATGGCTGCAATTCACAGGGAGCTTTCCAAAGGTAAGTACAGACTTTAAAGGTACAGATCCCTCTGTCAGCTCAGCACTAGCAGCTGCAAATTAAGAACCCTGAAAAGAACAGCCAAAGGATCTCTGTACTGTTCAGATTGGCATTGCTAAGCAGAGCTGCAGAAAAGACACACAGACAAAAGAACAAAGCATAAACTTGCTTAGTGCCAAAACTATGGTATGGATTTATATTCCTGTCATGTATCTCTTATTTATGTTGTTGATAAATTATTCTACAGAGGGATTTTTAAAAGTCTAGGAGAAAGAACACTGGCCATTTATTTCTCTAGGTCATTTACACATTTAACTATTAGCCTTGAAATGAAAAGTTTGCTCTCTGCAATCCTATTAAATTCTACAGAAATGTTTCAGAACAGTCCAGGAGCATCACCACTGAATGTCTGACAGAGCCTTCAGTCAGGGCATGTCACCAGTGAAGTGAAGCTGTAATGGCTTTAGAGCAGCAGAAGGTCAAGCTCAGGTAAGTCAGGTCTCTGCCAGAGTGTGTCACTTATCTCAGCTGGTGTGACAAAACCAGACTCTTCCCGAGGCCATCACCAACAGGTGATGGTCCACCCTGCCCCAAGAACTGCACGCCTGGAGAGGCTGCACCACCTCAAAACATCTCGGGCAACAAGTGTGAACCTGAAAACATGAGTAAAGTCCAGGGAGACATTCAGCATTGCTGTTCCACCTGCACTGAGGGACCGACACTCACGTTTGTGCAGCAAAGGCTGCAGCAGAATGGGAGCCCCACACTGATCCTACCCACAAACCAGTCAGGTGTGAGGTCCTTACGCTGTGACCGAAACCTTGGGCCCCCCCATGCAAGGCAGATGAACTTCCTCAAGGACACACAGGAACAGTCCCTTTCCCTTCCCTCGGCAGCTCTGCAAAGCCAGGCAGCAGCACAGCAACGCCAGAAGCCAGGACCAGACATCCAAACAACTGCAGGGACAGAGATTCAAGTGTTCTTCACCCAAAATCTCAGTTGCTATTAGAGAGTTCAGATCCTTTTGAGCACTGAAGACACTGCATTATCCACATGAAAATGACTCAACGACATTGAGAACATTAACACACTGGTCTCAAGTGCTCAAAGTGGGATGTTAAAATATTTACCAGCTCTAGTACGTGTCTTGTCACATCTCTTCAGGCTCAGAGGAAGACATAACGGAGTCAAAGAATACATCAAAGGAACACGAACTGCAAGAATAGCCATACATCCCCCTGGAAGACGTGTTTTACTACCAGAACTATTTATGATTCAGAACAGTGGAACAGATGAGGCATAAGAAGTAAAAGAGAAAGAACCCAGGAGGATAAAAAGGGCAAAGAAACAGAGAACGTAATTTTTCTGCACTGAAGTCCACAGAGATGTTGCCAGAAGGAAAAGGCTCTGGGGGGTGGAACAGTTGCATGTTTTTTTTTCAAGCAACCATCAGGGTTTTTATTACCAGCTTTGGAGGGAACAGCACCAGGCTCATATCCCAGAGCCTGTGCTGCTTTTGGTTGTACCATTACACATCTCACCTTAAATCAACCATCACCGAACTCCAACCAAGGCTGAGTGTGGAGCAGCACTACACAAGCGAGGGAGGAAGCCCAGGCACGGACAACCTCCTGAGGCAACTCCTGCTCTGTTCAAATGCCTGACACAGGACACATGGTGAAACTAAGGAAAAAAAAAAACCAGTATGATCACAACACTTCTCTTGCCACTGGGATGACAGTTACTCCCAACCAGCCTTTACGAGGGCACCAGCAACTTAACTTTGCCGTAGGGTGAGAATGAAACGTCTAATTAAGCAGTCTTAAAAATCTGGTTGTCAGGACTTAAACCATTGATTACACTGGGCTGACAAATCTGCTCTTTGCAGGAGCTTGAGCAAGACTGGACTAGAGAGGGGTCCTAAAAACCAGCAGAAGGGGAAGATATTAGAAGAGAAACAGCAGGAAAAACGTTCGGTTAAAATGTCAGCTTTTTTCCTTACCAGAAGCTCTTGCTGAGCCTCTCTTTGTCCCACTGTCTCTAAGTTAATTCTGAGTCAAGGCTTGCTGAAGCTAAACTTGCATCAGGCTTTGCATCCTGTGTGTTTAATTCCTCCTTGGGCTCTGTCACCTGGAAGGGGAATGCTTTGAGGGTTGCAACCAGTGACCAGGGCAGCATAAGCCATGTGAGAACGAGAAACAAAGAGGACTTTCTTCCTCTAAGAGTGCCACCGTTCATTTTGCTCCTGGCCCTACTGAAACCTCCACAGATGCAAAAGCAAAACCCACAGCATAAACCCGGGATTATTAAGGACACACCCACTTGTAACTGTGTCTCTCCCTGTGAAAGGCAGATCCCAAAAGATCCAAGACAAGATAGCCACAAACCTCCAAGTAATGTCTAAGACCATCATAAAAGTTTATGGGCCACACCCACATAAGCCATAGTCATGATCTCCATCCAGATTGGCTCCAGTTATTTAACCTCCCCGTTATCTTCAGGTCAGAAGCAAAGGGCTCAGGCGCTAAATGGTGCTCAAACTCTCACCCAGAGCTGGTGGGTTAAATATGACTCCACAGCATGGCCCATATCTTGAATTAAGCTACAGAAGGAAAGGGTATCAAACCTTGGAAGTCTGTTATCTCACAACTTAGATATTTGGCCTAGGCATAAATCAGATGGCAAAATACTTAAGTGGAGTCCCAGGCACGGCTAAATTAAAAATAGTAAGAAAATAATAAAAAAAAACAGCAGAGGTTTATTTAAGATGTTGTTAAAAGGGAAACACAATGGCTTGAAGAGGAAGGAAAACTCTTAAAAGACCTGGAGCATCAACTACCATCACAACAAGGCCTAGTTTGATTTAATTAATTTTCCACTGTTCGATCACTGCTACTGCATTTCAGCACAGGACTTTAAACTCCTCTGATTCCTTGGCTACCAACACGAGGGAGCTGGGAGGGACCAGTCACAATTGTCCTGTAATGCCCTCCCAAAAGATCCATGATACCAGGCTAGACGAGCCTCAGTAGGAGAAATTCTGGTCCCCCCAAATCATGGAGACACACGAAGAGTAAGGGGGAGGATTAGACCCTAGAGCCCTTCTGCACTTAAACCACTGAGACTTGTTCACCTTGCAAGAGAGGGAGAACAGCTCACACACTGCCAGGCATCCCTGTCCTCCTGCCTCAGGCCACCCTGCTCCTGGCACAACACCAAGCCAGCAAAGCACAGCTGTGGGCAATACCAGGCAGTCCATCCCATATTTCCTCTTCTGCTGGTGCATTTTGAGCT
The DNA here is from genome assembly GCA_013396735.1 of Grallaria varia. Lineage (NCBI taxonomy): Eukaryota > Metazoa > Chordata > Aves > Passeriformes > Formicariidae > Grallaria > Grallaria varia. The sequence continues at coordinate 683,674 of VWZG01001374.1, forward strand.
CATAGCTATATAAAGGACAGTCTACTCCACTGCCAGGTCATGAGCAGGGTGTGCAGGAACACCCATGGCATTGCTGGAGCAGCGATGAGTGTTGATGGGGCTTCCTGGAGAAACTACTCAGGTATTTCCTGTAAAGGAGGCTGACATTCCTTGTTGACTCTAAACAAGCAAAGCCTGGCTCCTGGACCAGCTGTGACACACAAAGTCACGTGAAGCCAAAGGTGCTGGTAGTTGAGGACTAAAGTGATACAGCAAATGGCTTATAAAGTTAATCAGGAAGCAGAAGGGTGGCATTTATGGGGTTGTCATGTGGACTTACTCAGAAAGGTCACTGTCACTGAGCAATTAGCTAATGGAGCACTTCTAGTTACTGAAGATTGTCAGAACTCAGTATCTCAGGTCTGTTCTGAATTCCTGAGAACAAAGATTATCTGAAGTCTACAAAAAAATCAGCACATATATTTAGAAGCACCATTTAGTAAAGCACTTCCTACGACAACGGGAAGGGCAATTGATGTCTGAGTTAAGCACTGCTATTCCTTTTGAACCATCTGCCATTGCCATCTCTTACAGCATCATCCCACAGTAATACTCCCAGGATACAGAAATGCTCTGGGTGATAACTAGTCAGAATCAAACTTTCCCAGATTGCACAGGAAGGTTTTGCATTTCCAGGGGTTTGGATTATACCCTCGTGGCCCTGCTGTCTGAGCATCTCTCATCTCATTTCTGTTGGGAGACTCTTCCTTCATTCTTTTCTGAGAACTACTCCTTCTTTACTTCAATATCCTTAGTGAACTCAACTCTGAACATACATCAGTTGACAGTATTAAAAGAAGGTTCTTGAAAATGTAACAAGTGACATCTTTAATTAGCATTAGAAATTTGAAGCGTTGTGTTTTAACTGAAGAGAGGTGACTCTTTCAACAAAAAGTTGTCGAAGAAATAGAGAATTCAGTCATCTAACATCCCTCAACCTTTAAATATAGTCTCCCAAGATCAGAAAACCCAATTCTGCCTCCAGCTCTGCCCTTAACTCTCTGTGCATCTTGGCATCACAACACATGAAAAAAAATCCCAAACAACTTGAAACATTAAGTTTCCATGTTTCTCATCTCCCCGTGGTTACTGTGCTGCAAAACACTTGACTTAGAACCACAGTTCTTACAGCTGGATCAGCAAAGACAACCATGGCCTTGAAGCTGAATTCCCTCTCTTTGCACGCCTGGTGACACAGGTTCTGACTTTCAGAGCAGTTGAGCAGGACAGTGAGTTTCCACACACACCCTTAAAGGCAGCACAATGCCATACTCCTGCTTGGAAACCATCCCATGAAACACACTGGGGAGGACACACAGGCTGGGAGGAGGAAACCACCAGCACAGGCTGAACAACTCTCACCTTCCTTCGGGCTTCAAAAGCAAAAATACAAACGGAACGACGGGGCAAACAAGCGGCAGGCGAAAGTTCAGCTCCCACCACGCGGGCTGGGATCGATGCACACCTTGGGTGGTGTTTGTTGGGTGGTGTTTACTCATCCCCCGTGCGGGTGAGGAGCCATCTGACTGCCTCCCTGTGCCCATCCAGCCCCGCCGGCGCCAGCAGCCCTGCAATAACCTGCCGGTTGCCACAGTGCCCATCCCATGCCCTATCTGTGTTCACACTCCTCCTTATTGCTCCGCCGATAAGGGCAGCCCCGGCCGGAATTGCTGGGCAGGGAGGTGGATAAGGAGGATCTATCCCTCCTCTCGGAATAACGTGTAAAAGTTTGTGCAGGGTTTTATGAGGCCTGGAGCAAAGCAGCTACTTTGGCTGCGGGCTGAAGTGTTAAGTGCTGGGGCGTGGGGAGGTGGCTCCTGCCAGCCCTGCGTCTCCCCGGCCGGGTCAGCACTCAGCCTTCTGTGTCGGGCTCAGACAGGTGTGAGGAAGGAAACTATTCCATGCTGGAAGGTGGGACAGAGGGAGGGATTTCTCAAAGTTGTAAAGGGCTGGAAAAACTCACTTTCGTTTCAGGCTTCCAAAACGCCTGGAAAGGGAAAGCTTTCCCTGCCAAGACTCTGGTTCTCCACCTCTGCCTGGTGGTGCGGGTCTGGTTTTGAAATTCCACGAGGAATTGATCCAGATCTACAGCAGCTCCTTCCAGGCTGTCAAACTGTGGGAGTGGATTCTGTGATGCAGTTGTGAGCCCTGTAATGGTCACGTTGAGGTTTCTGAGACAGCCACGGAGCAGCTGTCAAGCAGTGAAGTGTCTCGGGCGTAGGAGCCAGGCCTGAAACAGCTGAGAAAGCTGCAATTCACAGCCTGGGCTCTTCATAGTGGGCTTTTAATAGTACCTCAATGTCTACACATAGGAGGGTATTTCTCATGTTTGCTGGACACTTAGACCTGTCACCTGGGGAAGGCAGGTGTGGCAAACTCTATTAAGAAAAGCCAGAAGGAGGATTTTCACCTCATTTTTGTCTGTACATCAAGCTTATGCAAAGGAACAGGCTAATCCTTGGGCTCTGCTGAGTATGGCCACAAAACCGAAGGGCTGGTGAGTTACTGACAGCAAGGCCAGGCAGTGGTGTAAGATCTGAGAGGCACCTCACCAAGGCTACCAAACATGTCAGCAGGATGTTACAGATGGGGGAATCACGCTGGCTAAAGCAGGTTTCCAGCTGTGCAAACAAACTCCTAGAGGCTTCCACTACAAATCCCAAGCTAGCTGGAGAAATACAGCAAAGAATTATTATCCTAGCAATCCATCAGGCCCCTTTGCCCAACACAGGGTGTCCTGCTCCTGCAGGACTGAGCACCAGCATGGGGTGGTACAGAGCAGAATCCCAGTGGCTGGATAAAAGGGCTGAGGGGATCTTGGTTTCCTCCCTCTGATTTAAAGAAGTTATATATCACATAAGATACTACAGCCTTAAGTAATAGCCAGCTGGTGAATTTGAGATTATTTTTTGCTAGCCCCCAAAACATGACCAGATATAAAGTTTTTCATGCAGGACAAACTGCATTACAGAAACTTGGGGCTGGAAAAGAGTGAAGAGACAGAGGTTGTGGAAGCAGAGGACTGCAGAGGGAGAAAAGGTGAGGACAAACTGGAATCTCTGGGCACTTCAAGGGTAGGAGTTCAGCTGGAAAAGATGGTGCAAAGGGGACTCTGGAAAGGGTGTGAGAGAAGGAGGCAGATGAGGAGCGAGAAAACAGGAAAAAAAACTAAAGGGAAAAAGAAGAAGAGGAGCAGCACCAGAACTCCCTCGCAGTGGGAGCTTGTAACACCCTGAGACAGGTGCCTCAAACCTCAAACAAGCACCAACACTGTGAGCCTATGAAAAGCCTGCCCCTACCCTGTCGTAAAAGAGACCGTCTCTGGACCAAGGCTGGAAAATACCACCTCAGGGCAATAAATCTCCCATTGATAGGGTCTGGCAAACACAGGCCTCAAGAAAGGTTGAAGTCAGCTCTGAAGTCTATAATGACTCACCGAGGATTGAAGGAATTAGAAGGAAAGGTGACACTCAATATAACAGCAGCATTAACAAGTAATCGTTGCCTACAAACGTCTGGGCAGTTATAAAACATTGGCAAGACAAACCTTAATCTTACAAGTTTGGCTCAGCTACACACAGAGAAACGTTCTTTATTGAGTTAACCCTGGGGAAAGTCCTCCCAAGGATCCATGCTGATAGATGATCACAGGTACCTGTAACACCTCAGCCCACACCTCCATAAAATCCTGTCACCCAGCAAAGGCAGGACCTTCCCAGGGTCTCCCTCTGAGTCTTTCCGAAGATGTTTGTCAGTTCTCCCCCACTCACACGTTTGGTCCCATAAGGGAAAATTATTTCTGGCCAGCTCCTGCATTTTGCACTGTATTTAAACAAACCAAGGTGCTGGGAAGTAACACACAGCATCGGTGTAATCTGAGAAAGGAGCTTTTTTGTCATTAGAAATGCAGCTAAAACAAATAATAAATACAGCACGGTGACATTTATGGTGAAAGCCGCCAGAGCTTCGGAGATTTCCCCGCCCGGTGCTGTAAAGGCCTACCCAGCACCAAAGGCATTTAAAGCTAAATTAAAATCCTCATTAGCTGCCCTTGAGTGTATTTGCATTGATGAGGCCCCTGGTGGCTGTGGATTTATGGGCACAGAGGTAAACCTGTGTGGCACAGCTACAGAGAGAGCTTTCAGTGGCGCTGATGTAACCTGCACGTGACACGCCAGCGACCGAGATATTCCATCCTTGGCCAAGCTCCGAGGAGTGCTCCACACCACAAAACCAAAATAAACAAACAAAACCCCCCCACGCAATTGTCACTACGTTATCTGATTGGAGAGAGGAAGATGTAGGTTTAAATACAGGCGAGGATGTTTATCCTTACACCCGATACACGAAGACCTCAAAGTTCGTGTTTACGGCGAAGAGCACCCGGTACATTTTGTCCAGCTCCAACATGACAGGGATACAACCTGTTTGGATGAACAACAAGGGACCACAGCCACCCTCCCAGAGTTTCTCATACTGTATGTTTTTGAGAATTAGGTGGATTTTCACTAGAACTTTAATGCCATCACATGATGGGTAACACAGAACCCTTAAAAAGACAGACTGGCACTCAAACAGATCCACCCACCTGTGAGCTGTGATTAAGAGAAATGGGAAGTTCAAGAAGAGCTCCTGGAGCACCTTTCCAACCAAAGAACTGTATGTGAGAGTTGGGATGAAAGGAGAGAAACACTGGGAGAAGTGTTACAGGAACTGTGGGAAAACAAGCCCTTTGGGGACCTCTAGATGTGTGGTTAGATACAAAACCCCAGGACAGCTGTTTAACTGGGGGGGGTCTGTTTTCACAGGAGAAAAGCACTGTGTGTTGCACATATATCTCCGTTACCACGATGAAATAACCCCCTCAACATCCTGGCCAGGTACTGGAGATGGAACTCCCTGCGGGGGGAACATCCACGTGATGTTGTGCCATTCTGTGCAGGAAAGAGACTGAGTCAAAGTATGTAACAGGCACTTGTGCTCCTCAGGAGAAGCTGCTGATCGAATACATTTCAGAATAATTCCATTCTACTTATTCATGGTTCTTCTACACCTCCTCAGATACAGGACTCTCTGCTGTGTGGCTAAATACCTTCTGAACAGTTGTGTAACTCCTGCTGCCTCTCTGCACAGGGTGAGCCCCAGTGCGTGTGCACATTTTACGCACACTGCTTTATACTGCCCTGAGTGGGCTTGTGGTTTGCAAAATGGGTTCCATAAATCATTAATTAATGATAATACAAACATGAATAATGTAGGAGACAGAAGGGCAAGAGTCACCACTGCATCTTCACCACCGTCCTGGATGCTTGGATAAGCAACGTGCCCACACCAGCCTTCCCTGCCAACAGCACCATTACACACAGAAACGCTGAAGAATCATAAAGGTTGCAGTGTGTGCCATGGGAAATGAAAGGACTTTATCAATAGTATGCTAATGCAGAGGACTTTAACCCTTGAAACCTTTCTGTCCAGCACAGTGAAACCAAGGCATTCAGATTTCCCAGCTCCTGGTCCCTCTCCAGTGGGTCTGGCTCATGGAATTACGAGATCCTGCTGTTAGAAACTGAACTGCAACTTGTGAGCTGTTCACAAGTTCACAAAGGGAGTTTTCCAGGCTTATCTTTATTAACTGCGAATTTATCTCCCTTCCCAGATACACTGTTGAGAGAGAAGGTGAGTTGGAGGGGGTCACTCCTGCTGTACAAGGATCAAATGCCATAAAGGGCCCAGAGTGTGACTGTGTTCACTTGTGCCCTTTTAATTGCCCCCGTTAAAGCCCACATTAAACACGCAATCCCTGTGGCCAAAGGTAAGAGGGAGGTTGGCTATGAGCAAGCAGTCCCTCGATAAGACAACAGCATTTCAAAACACCATAAATTAATTCCCCAGGCTCATTTCCCTAAGAGCAATGGCCATAATAAATCTCATTGTTGGCGTTAAGGGTGACTGGAGAATCTGCTTCATGTGCCTGCCAACACGCTACCGGAGCGGTGCCACGGAACTGCAGCTCGATGGCTTCTCCCAGGGAGGGAGGGAGCAGGAGACATGGAAAACCTGCTGCTGGGGCAGGTCACTTCTGCCAGGGAGAGAGGATGCCACAGGAAAGGGAATGTTCCATTGCATGGAACCAAGCCGGGACATGTCACTTGGCAGACTGCAAGAGATGCCTGAAGAACAGGGGATGAAGACAACTTCTGAAGGCACAGGACATAAATTTAAATTACCGTGGATTAACGAGTCAAGAGGAAGGGGTCAGAAGGAGAATTTAAGGACACAGACTGCCCTTAGTCAGTGTCTGGAACTCCCCTTGAAGCTTAGCAGGAAACCCTTTGCACATCAGAGTTACAAGATGTCCATAATGGCCATTCACTCTTACACATGTCCCTGTGTCCACACTGACACTCACCACCTCCTTTCCACGAGAGTAAAATACCTCCCATGACTCTCTTCTTCACTCCTGGTCCTTTCAATATGTGTCTGCTCTCACACAAAACCAGGATGAAGCAAGGATGGCTATTTACAACTTGGGAATTTGCCAGATATTCATGGAATATCCTGAATTGGGAAGGGACCCACAAGGATCACCAGTCCAGCTCCTGGCCCTGCACAGACACCCCAACAATCCCATCCTGTCCCTCAGAGTGTTGTCCAAACGCTCCTGGAGCTCTGGCAGCCTTGGGGCTGTGCCCACTGCCCTGGGCAGCCTGGGCAGTGCCCAACACTGAATCTGTATTTCCCCACAGTGGTTCAATAAAACTCCAAAGGCTTTGCCCAGTAAATGCAGTGGGGAGGTACGTGAGCTCCCAGTGTGACAAATGTACACCCACCAAGTTAAAAAACTAACTCTAATCTCCCTTCTAACAGCTTGAATTAAAAACAATTTAGTTATCAAAAGCCAGTATTTTGGCAGGATCGGATCAGCCTCCTCCTGACTGACACCACTCCATGTTAAAGAGTGTCCCCCTTTACCCCAACACCCCGTGGGCTGTACCAGCCTTTGCTCAGACCTTTCTCAATAGTGAACTGTATTACTTTCCTAATTTTAGAGTTGCTCACAAATTCACTGGAGTCACCTCGGAACTGGAAGGCTGGAACAGGGACAGAGGCACAAAAGAAAAACATGGTTTGGAGGCACAACATGCACACTTTTTTGACAGAAGGGTCTGAAAAATCCTGAAGAGTGATTGTCTACCTACTAAACCTCCAGAAATCATATTAAAAAAGTTGGGAAGTAACAAGCCATCCCCATGGCCCAGTGCAGGCACAAGCAGAGCTCTGCTGCTTCCAGACCATGGCAGCAAGGACTTTTGATCTTAAAATTCAAGGATTTTTTTAATTACATTATTAATATCATCATTAAGTCCTAAACAACCCTGTATTTCTGGCATGCATCTGGAGGGTCATCTGTGTGTTAAGGGAATAAATAAAGCAACTTGAAAGGAAAAACAATATATATTCCATTTATATATACATACACAATTTAGGGGGTATATATTTCCCTACCCATATTGCATAAATATGTATTTATTAAACATACTATGGTATGTGTATATCATAATGCACTGAAGATTTCAGAAATAATTTAGAAAATTGGCTGGTTTCCTTACAATTTAGCTCACATGGTACAAGGTAATGTATTTTAAATACCATGGAAATTGGCCAATTTTCCAATATTTAAATATTTGTGATATATCATTACAAACATTTTACAAATGAAACATATGGCAAATTTTGAATTCTTTCCAGATGAGTGATGTCCAGACCCTCTGATATATGAATGACCTCCAGAGTCTCCTGCATTTTCCCTACTTTGAATGCTTTGCTTCTGGTTCGGAGCCTATCCTTGAAACTTTGTCAATTAGAATGAAATGTTGGGTCTCTAAAATTAAAAAGCCTTGGGAGTGACAAGTGAGTGGTTCAGCAAAGGTTCTTAGGCAACTCATTCATTCAGTTCAGCCTAAAACACAGTAGCAATTACTTTTATCCCAGGCATGGGACTTTGTTCCCCTCTCCCACAGCAATTCCCAAAGCACTGTGCCCGTTCAATGCCTATTTGAACAGGCACCCAAAACACTCAGTTCCTCTAAATTTCATACTGAGACATTGATTCCTTTTTGAACAAAAGAGGTATTTTCTAGAAAAATGTTCATTTCGAATGAGATTAATTTTCCTGTGAGCATGATTTTGAGAGAATTCTCCTTTTTTTTTTTTTCCCAACGAGGCTGGTACTTTCAGTACCCTAAGGGTTGGCACTGATTGCACTCTGCAATACCCAAGTAACAATATTAACTCAAGAACATAAACAAATATAGGATTTTGCACATCATTTGTACCCCCATCTCTCTGCCATCACCCCTCAGCAACTCCCTCCACATCCCTCTAAGAAAGAGAGCACTGCTGCTCAACAGAGAGTGCAAAAGATGCTCTTCCAAAGAGCGCTCTCTGTTGGAACATACACACAAACCAGGCCACTGAGAGCTGCACTGCCTGGATTGTTCGTGTGGGATCTCTGAGTGAGGAACTTCTGAATGCTTTAGCTTTCCAAGAGACCTGGAGGCAGGATTAGCCAACACAGGGAAGTGTGACTACCCAAACCACGCTCTGACAAGGTGTGAATCAGGGAGTGGGTGGGATGGAAGGGGCAACAGAGGTCAGCAATTTAAATACACTGAAGAACCAAGGCAGGAAAATGGGCCTGGAAAACAAATTCTATGTCATTTTGGAATTTCCATGAAGACCAAGAAGCCAGTTGGCACAGGAGGAGCCACACACTTGGCCTCAGCAGTGTCTCCTTGCCACAGGAAGGAAGGATGTATTTGAAGATGTAAGGCAATGTCAGACAATAGACAGGCAAGTCCAGAACTGGAACCTCACCAAGGTCACAGGGAGGGCAATGGTGCAATAGAATGTTAATTATATCCACGTGCAGGATGAACAACAGAGAGATGCCAATCGCCCTCAGTGAGATGGTCAAACTGTCCCTGGTACAGACAAAATCAGGAATCCAATCACAAAAGTTCAGTTCATAGCATTTCCATTTCACGGCCCCCTCCACATCTTTGGTTTGGAATTTTTAGTAGTTTGAATGGCAACTAAAAAGGCAATATAACAGGGGCAGAGTTCCAAAAGACATTCAGGTTCTGGATCTGTTTGACCTTCTCCACACTACTTGTTTTGTCTCCATGATTATCCAAATACTTTCCAACAGGATTCCCAATTTATGGCTATAAGTGTCCCCTACAAGCACATATAGTTGTTAAAAATTATTAATTGAACGTAAGACTGGTACTCTGAGTTTTAACTCACAAGCACCAGGCAAATAAGTAAATAACCTCTGATTCCATTCATGTGGGTTTCAATCAGGTTGAGAACTAATTGATAACCACAGAAGACTGCAACACACCTGCAGGTCCATAAAACCCCATGGTGAAAAGGTCGAGCAAAACTCACCTGAAATTTGTATCAGGACATAGAATTAATTTCAAAGATGGGAAAAAAGAACCCCAGTAACTCATTAAAAAGGATAAGAGGAAACAATTTGCAATAGCTCATCCTAAAGGATTAAAACTCACAAGGGAAAAAATGGCCAGAGTATCAGTAGAGATGTAGCATGGAAGCCTTTGCTCAGGGTTTGATAAAGGACTGAATCTGTCTGAAGAATAAAATTGCAATGAAACATGAAAGGGAAGGTGGATCTGTTCCAAGAACAGATGTGTGTTTTCCAAACCAGTTCATTCCATTTGGCCTCCTCACTGGAGCATTCCTGTGTTCCTGTAGAGCCCACCAGGAGGATACAGCCCAGAGGGGGATACAGCACACCTGCTGGAGGAATCGGTGTGAAATCCACAGTTGAGTTTTTAAACGTGGTTTCACCTTTGGATGCCACCCAGCATTACAGCTGCTGCCTGGTTTCCAGCTGCAGGCCCCAGTCACACCCTGCCTGGAGGTGCCACAACCCTCCAGTCAACTGAGCAAAGCTCCACTTTGGAAAACGTGCTGGGATTCTCCCCACTCACAGACTCCTGGTTCTTTTTTCCTTAGAGGCAGCATTCCCAGGGACAAAGATGTATTTCCCAGCAGTTCAGGGAAGTCTCTCCAACCACAGTCACTGTGACCCTACAGGCAACACCCTTTTTGTGTCACAGAGGCAGTTTTGGTTTCTCTATCACTGGCACCTTGAACCTGCAGCTGATGGAAAATTCAGTGTACTGGGTGTTCCACCACCCCATAGTGGAGTGCAAAGGACACCCATGGAAACAGGAATACAAGCCTGAGATTTGTTGAAGGTCACCAGTGGAGATAGGTCCCCTGTCACTGCACCACATCGTGCTGGACAGCTTGTTCCTCACGTGAATGCAGGCTTAAATACCTCCATGGGATTGCAGCTGTGAAGATGGGAAACCTGTGCACCAGTTTGGGTGGAAAATAGGTCAACCTATGAGAGATCTGGGTGGCAACAGGCAGAAGCTAGCACTGTACAAGGCACAGAAGGGTCTTTATGAAGTCCTCCAGGACTGACTCAAGAGAAATGAAATCTTAAATATGTGATAAAGAGTTCAAAACACATGCTATCACATCCTGGCTCTGCCAGCTCAGACTGGACACACACAAACTAAAAGATGTGGAGAACTGACCCTGGCACAGGTTGGGCAGAGAAGCTGTGGCTGCCCCATCCCTGGGAGGGTCCAGGGTCAGGCTGGATGGGGCTTGGAGCAACCTGGGCTGATGGAAGGTGTCCCTGCCCACAGCAGGGGTGGCACTGGATGATCTTTAAGGTCCCTTCCAAGCCAAACCATCCTGTGAGTCTCTGGGAATGGCTGGGCACTGCTGAACAATACAGGAATACCAGAACAGGATAATGAGGTTTCCAACTCAGCTTTGTGCATGCAAATAGGTTCCTATTAGCACATGGTTGATACTGCTTTTATCAGCAGCAAAATAATTAGTAACCCTACTGAACTACATTAAATTATACTGATGCAAAGAGACGAGACTATGACCCAAAGTTTTAAGCATCTCAGTCCCTTCAGGTCCTCTGGACACTTGGAAAATGTTTCTTTTCTAATAATCCCAGTGCAAATGATGAATGTTTCACATGTGAAACGTGACACCTACTCTGAGCACCTGCAACAGTTATTCAGAAATAATACATACTATACTTAAATAATAGTGTTTTAAGCAGAGCATGGTCAGGAGGAAAAGGCTCAAGAACTTGGCAGGGTGAGGAAATAAATCTAATTTAATCCAGTTAAGTAGACAACTGTGATAGGTATCAACAGTTTCCAAGAGGCTGCCTAAACCAAAAACAACAATTATCATCTTAGCACACTACTGACGTTCCCTTCAGCAGCAAACACTCCACTGACCTAAACAAAGCAAGAAACGCACCTTAATTTAATTCAGCAAACATCCTTCTAACAGTGCCACCACAATCACTGCCAGGGCTTTCACTTTCAACGTGACTAAATGTCAGACCTAAGTGACCACAAGCCATGCTGGCAGCTCGTGGGCTGTGCCACCGAAGTGGCACCTGTACCTCTCTGTTGTCATTAATTCTGCACCTGAAACCAAAGGATTGCACAAGAGCACCTGAACAAGTGGAAATATGACCTATAAATGTTATATTACTGCACTCCTTCCAGACATAAAGTAATAATGGCACAGTCAGTCTCATCCTGCAACGCTGACTAGCGATGCCCTTGTTGTCCTGTTGAAGCCTCAAACACATTGTAACTTTACAACCCTTCCCAAAGGCTCCTGTTTATTTCCCAAAGTGCTGAGGATCGCTGGCCAGGCTCACCAACTGCTCAAGAAATCAGGCAAGTTTCAAGGCTTTTGTTGTTTTCCCAGGGAGGTGTTTTCGCAGGGGGGTCACTGACCAAGTGCTGTGTCCCCTCCACCCCAAAGCCTGGGGATTCTGGGAATCTGGCTCTAAATGACACTACCAGCTGAGATGTAATGGGTGTTGGAGCAGCAGCCGTTTCCTGTCCAGCAGGAACACGAAGGTACAGGAATGTGGGAAGACTCCAGCGAGCCTCCTTAAGCAGCCAGAGCGGGCTGGGAACTAGAGAAGAGATAAGGGATGCCCTTTCCTCCTCCACCCACTCCAGCAGATAAGCATCGTGTGCCTCAGACATCTTGTCCAACGATCTGGGCTTTTTGGCCATGGTGGCTCAGTATCTGTGACTTTACCTTCCTTCCTCTGCACACCCCCTGTGGACCAGCCCAGGGGCTGATAACAGGGCCTGGGACCTGCCCAGCGATGGCCTGGGGGCTGTAAAGGGCCCAGGAGACACCTGTCCCTCCCAGGGAAGGGACACGGATAAGGCGCCGGGGCTCCACCGAGAGCAAACCCCTGTGTTTGAGGAGACAGGTGTGCTCTGGCAGATGGAGCCAGAGCCTGTTTGTTCAGGCAACATCCCCACGCCTGGCTCCATCAGCAATTGATTTATTGTCTGTTTGGACGTTGACACGACCATCAAATTGCAACTCAGCAAACTGCAACAACGCGCCACGGCCCCACCAGGTGAGCAGGACACAAACAGAGAAGCACCCAGAGACAAAAACTGTGTTTTAGGAGCTGTGCACGGAGGGAGACACAAACGCTGCGAGGAGTGTGGTGCGTGCTCGGGCAACACACAGAGGACACGGGGTAAACAAGAAGGCACCAAGTTAAAAGCACCTAAGAGGCACTAGAAAACACATTGCACATCTTCTGTCTCTGGAAGGAAGGCACTAAATAACTGGCTGCTCTGCCTTGCAGGCTCCAGGCCAAGATAATGACAGTAACACAGGCTGCATGTCATTCCAGAGCATCCCATGATGCTCAGACAGAAGGCAGCAGCCAGTTAGGCAGCAGGGGAATTTAGGGCCAGGAGAAACTAAAGATAAAGGAGGAAAATCCTTACAAAATGGATCTGGGGAATTTAGATCCTGTGTACAAACAGAAATAACCTTTCCACCTAATCACCTCCCCTCCCAGCCACCCTGAGTAATACAATTCCCAAGTTATCTCAGCTAAAACAATCCTGAATCTATCTGGAGATTCAGAGGATCAGAAAACCTGAGCTTTTTACACTCCTTCAGGTTTTCTCGTTGCTCATTTAAGTGTTTGGCAGGGAGATTGTGCAAACTAAAGAATTCTGAGTCCTGGCTTATCCTTGGCCCTGCTGCAGGAGCCCGAAGATAAGAGCACGCAGGACTGGGCCCAGGGAAAGACTCCTAGCTGGCACTGCAGTTTTCCTTTCGGGTGAAGAACTGCTTGAAACTGAGCAATGGTGGGTTGTTTTGAAGGGGAAAATAAACAAACCCACACACAAAAGCAAAACAAATCAGATTCAGCAACATGACAAGGTTTTCCTTTGGGAAGAAGGAGAATATTATTTTAATACCATCTTTCCACAGGGTAATCCCTCCTAGAAGAGAAGGAATGGCATTTCAGCCCAAGAGCCTCCAGCTACTTTCTCTTCAAAGTGTCATTATTACTGAAAACTCCAGCAATCCTCCAGATCCTGTTGCCTTCTTACTAAGCCTTGCCTTGCTCTTGCCATCCCTTCCTTGAACTGAATCCTCGGGGTGTTCTGAACTGATTGCCCAGCCTGGTGAATTCCTCCTTTCCTGTGTTCCACCTGACACCAAACTGGAAAAGCTGAGATGCTGCTCAGGAGGTGGGGCTTGGGAGCTTTCGATTTCAGTTTTGTGCAGCTTCCTTTTAAAAAAAGGCAGTAAAAGACAACCCTTATCTGAGCAAGTTTTTCCCATGTGCTGGAGAAGCTCATGCTGAGCACGTCTGTCATGATAAACTCAATTACTGAGCACTGCACGTGCACAAATGTGTCACTGCACACGCAGTGCCCAGCCCCTGTGCTGGAACTGGGACTCACAGGTAGAACCTGGACCCTTCCAGGACCAGCCTCCTCCTGCCAGGAATTCAGTGAAGTATTTGTAGTCCCACAAAAGGGCTCCCTGGCTCCTGCCTGCCCATTTGCAGGGGGATCCTGAGAAGCAGGGCTGGCAGCAGGCTGGAGGACAGTGGGATTTGCTGTCTCTGCCAGCCCCCAGCCCTCCCCACACATCCTCCTCTGTCAGCCTCTGCCCTGCCTCTGATTGACAGACTCCTGAATTATGAAAAGGTAGAAAGAGCCTTGGTGAAGCTCAGAGGTATTTTTATCGCAGTTTGTGGCCCCCCACCCCCATCATATATATCAGAATAAGAATGCTTTTACACAGAGAAAAAAAAAATAAAATCTATAGAGTCCTCAAAGGAACAGTTTTTCTCCTCCTCTCAGCAGCCTGTCCTCAGCCTGGTTCCCCTTTCAATGGGCTGCTGGCTCCTGGCTGTCTGCTGATAGGAAGGATTAGCTACAGAAATGGCACAGGAAAAGAGTCAAAACTCGAGGGGAGTGCAGCCCTGACCCCACTGAGCCATTTGTGCACACCCAGACACAGTTCCCTAAGAGAACAGACTGCAGGTGCTGCAATATTGCCTTTCACTCTGCCTGGGCTCTCCCTAGAAAAGGCAAGAGTCAACCAAGCGTGTTCAAAAATGCTGAGAGAGGTTAAAATTAAACAGGAAAATTTAACGTTATTAATCTAGTTGTGCTTTCTTCTTTTCCCACCATTTTTTGGTTTAGAGACTAAACTATTTCAAGTTGTTCTTTACAAACATAGACAGATAATCTGTTTTCATCCCAAATGCTGAGAGGCAGTTTCCAAACTCGGCTGCCAAACATTACAAAGCCAGACTTTGTAATCTGAGTTAGCCATTATTCCTGAAGTGTTGAGTATTCCCTCCCACTCTGCCTTCCACAGGAATCCTGGGAATCTTAGAAGCCAGGTTACCTTCTCTGAGATGCACAAAAATAATTTTGGAAGTTACATTTTGGACACCAACACTGCAGGAGAACCAAACCAAAGAGGAGTTAGACCCTGGCTAAAAACAAGCCACAAACAAGATGACACCAAATATCAGAAGGCCTGAAATGGAACCTTATCATTTATCAATGCTTCTACCACACAATTGATCTCTCCTATATTATCTAATGTTTCTCCTTTACTCTTCAGCCTCCTCTTCTCCCTCTCATCAGAACCAGCCATGTTGTCAGCCTTTTTCCTAAAAGGGAGGGATGAGCTCCAAATCCCCCAACACCAGAAAAGCTTAATTCACCCTCCCATTTGTGTGTCTCCAAAATACACAAGCACCTTCTCAGCCAAGGAATCTGGTGATTCCACTAACCAAAAACTAGAAATGAAGCTAAATTCAGAGACAGCAAGAGCTGTTATTGGGTGCATGGAAGGACACCCAGTAAGCAGAAGGAAAAATACCTTCTTGGACATCAAACATTCTGCTCACACTGCCATCCTCCCTCTGTTCCTTCTGCCCACAGGAAAAGAACTGGAAGGTGTCCTGCGGTCTTTCCTAGAAGGACCTTCCAAAGCTGGCTCTGAGCAAACTGGGTAGATCCCAAGCCCTGCAAATATCCTGGATTCTAAGTCAAGGCTGCCTCCAAGGAAAACAGAAATGCCAGCTCTGAGGAGTGCCCTGGACTCAAGCACAATGCAAATGTCACTAACAGGACTCAATCCTGACCTCTTGCTGAATTTGGTGATTATTTACACCTTCTGCACAGATATGTGTAGTTAAAGTGGCCTAAAATACAGTCAGGAGAAACTCAGAGGGAAAGACACTTCTCAGTTTTTCTGCAGCCAAAAGTCAGTCCAACATCCCCTCTCTACTTCAGCCAAGGGATTCCCTGTCATTTTTCCTCCACCCACTCAGTCGAACGAAGCACTCAGCCCACTCAGCTCCAAGACAAAGGTTCCAAACTTGACAGGGAGAGGCAGTGAGCTGCAAAGTCCATGTAAGAGGATGCACAGCAAATTCTGATGTTCCCTGTGAACAGAGTCCTGAAGGAGAGAAGGTGAATTGTGTTCCTCTGCATCCCTACAGGTAGGAACATAATGCACAAAGTCCCAGAGGTCACCCTGTCCTCAGGGCACACAGCTGTCAGCTGAACAGAACACACATTTTACTATTTCTACAACACATCCCCTGGTTTGGAAGCACCTTCAGCCAGGACTACCTTGCCCTGCTGAGAGAGAATTGTTTAGAAGCTCAGCAGTGTTTTCACTCATCATGTGTGTATCTACTCTGGTTTGAGAACGAAGAAAAAAAATAAATCAATTCAGGTTCTGATAGTCCTCTGATAGCTTTCCACAGCTGCTCCAAGTTGATCAGGAAAAGGAACCTATTGCAATTTGTCAGAACTGTGGGATATTCTTTCTGACACACAAGGGAAAACACAGAAACAGCACCATGGCACCATGTTCCTATGGGAGTCTTCAGCTGGGAGGGCAGACTAACACTGCTGTTCCCATCTGGGTGCCACCCAGCACAATCAGATGAGCAGAGTAATCCCTAGTAATTTCTCCAAGTCACACATTAAGTCACTAGCAAAGTCAGAGACAGAACTTTAGGGGGTTTGACAGCACACAGCAATTCCTTCCTTCCTCAAACACTTTTCTGCACTTTGGACATTTATTTTTATTAAAAACCACTTTGGAATTATTTCACTTGTTTGTCATGGTGGGCACCTTTCCAAGGAGACCCTCCACAAGGCTTTGAAGGAGCTCTTGGCCCAAGTGCAGGCAGGAGCTGAGAGCCCTGGTAACCAACCTTCCTGTACCGCAGACTTTCAGGGTGCTCACTCCGTCACCCACCTCCTGCCTTTCAAGACTTTTTAATGTGACAGAATTGCTTTGGGGACAGACTTTCCAAAAAGGCACTTATGTGCTTAATTCCTGCTGAAGAACTATGAGGCCTAAGGAGCTTAATCCTTTGAAATTCCCAGTTGGCTCCCGGCAGAGCACACCGTGCAGTTTGATATTTATTTCCCAGCAGTGTAAAAAGTCTTCTTCTCACCCTTTTTAAGTACATGAGCACAAGTAGGCCAAGGCCTGCCTTCCTGTTTTAAGAAGTGAAAGCGCTGGGGCAGACTGCCAGAGGACTTAATATAGTCTCAGATCTAAATTTAACAACAATAACACGGCTCCAGTCTGACCCTACAAAGAAAAGTTTGGAGAGACACACACA